>JAMASW010000070.1:0-52444 GCA_030522415.1 Channallabes apus | reverse complement strand
AGCCAGCCAGCCAGCCAGCCAGCCAGCCAGCCAGCCAGCCAGCCAGCCAGCCAGCCAGCCAGCCAGCCAGCCAGCCAGCCAGCCAGCCAGCCAGCCAGCCAGCCAGCCAGCCAGCCAGCCAGCCAGCCAGCCAGCCAGCCAGCCAGCCAGCCAGCCAGCCAGCCAGCCAGCCAGCCAGCCAGCCAGCCAGCCAGCCAGCCAGCCAGCCAGCCAGCCAGCCAGCCAGCCAGCCAGCCAGCCAGCCAGCCAGCCAGCCAGCCAGCCAGCCAGCCAGCCAGCCAGCCAGCCAGCCAGCCAGCCAGCCAGCCAGCCAGCCAGCCAGCCAGCCAGCCAGCCAGCCAGCCAGCCAGCCAGCCAGCCAGCCAGCCAGCCAGCCAGCCAGCCAGCCAGCCAGCCAGCCAGCCAGCCAGCCAGCCAGCCAGCCAGCCAGCCAGCCAGCCAGCCAGCCAGCCAGCCAGCCAGCCAGCCAGCCAGCCAGCCAGCCAGCCAGCCAGCCAGCCAGCCAGCCAGCCAGCCAGCCAGCCAGCCAGCCAGCCAGCCAGCCAGCCAGCCAGCCAGCCAGCCAGCCAGCCAGCCAGCCAGCCAGCCAGCCAGCCAGCCAGCCAGCCAGCCAGCCAGCCAGCCAGCCAGCCAGCCAGCCAGCCAGCCAGCCAGCCAGCCAGCCAGCCAGCCAGCCAGCCAGCCAGCCAGCCAGCCAGCCAGCCAGCCAGCCAGCCAGCCAGCCAGCCAGCCAGCCAGCCAGCCAGCCAGCCAGCCAGCCAGCCAGCCAGCCAGCCAGCCAGCCAGCCAGCCAGCCAGCCAGCCAGCCAGCCAGCCAGCCAGCCAGCCAGCCAGCCAGCCAGCCAGCCAGCCAGCCAGCCAGCCAGCCAGCCAGCCAGCCAGCCAGCCAGCCAGCCAGCCAGCCAGCCAGCCAGCCAGCCAGCCAGCCAGCCAGCCAGCCAGCCAGCCAGCCAGCCAGCCAGCCAGCCAGCCAGCCAGCCAGCCAGCCAGCCAGCCAGCCAGCCAGCCAGCCAGCCAGCCAGCCAGCCAGCCAGCCAGCCAGCCAGCCAGCCAGCCAGCCAGCCAGCCAGCCAGCCAGCCAGCCAGCCAGCCAGCCAGCCAGCCAGCCAGCCAGCCAGCCAGCCAGCCAGCCAGCCAGCCAGCCAGCCAGCCAGCCAGCCAGCCAGCCAGCCAGCCAGCCAGCCAGCCAGCCAGCCAGCCAGCCAGCCAGCCAGCCAGCCAGCCAGCCAGCCAGCCAGCCAGCCAGCCAGCCAGCCAGCCAGCCAGCCAGCCAGCCAGCCAGCCAGCCAGCCAGCCAGCCAGCCAGCCAGCCAGCCAGCCAGCCAGCCAGCCAGCCAGCCAGCCAGCCAGCCAGCCAGCCAGCCAGCCAGCCAGCCAGCCAGCCAGCCAGCCAGCCAGCCAGCCAGCCAGCCAGCCAGCCAGCCAGCCAGCCAGCCAGCCAGCCAGCCAGCCAGCCAGCCAGCCAGCCAGCCAGCCAGCCAGCCAGCCAGCCAGCCAGCCAGCCAGCCAGCCAGCCAGCCAGCCAGCCAGCCAGCCAGCCAGCCAGCCAGCCAGCCAGCCAGCCAGCCAGCCAGCCAGCCAGCCAGCCAGCCAGCCAGCCAGCCAGCCAGCCAGCCAGCCAGCCAGCCAGCCAGCCAGCCAGCCAGCCAGCCAGCCAGCCAGCCAGCCAGCCAGCCAGCCAGCCAGCCAGCCAGCCAGCCAGCCAGCCAGCCAGCCAGCCAGCCAGCCAGCCAGCCAGCCAGCCAGCCAGCCAGCCAGCCAGCCAGCCAGCCAGCCAGCCAGCCAGCCAGCCAGCCAGCCAGCCAGCCAGCCAGCCAGCCAGCCAGCCAGCCAGCCAGCCAGCCAGCCAGCCAGCCAGCCAGCCAGCCAGCCAGCCAGCCAGCCAGCCAGCCAGCCAGCCAGCCAGCCAGCCAGCCAGCCAGCCAGCCAGCCAGCCAGCCAGCCAGCCAGCCAGCCAGCCAGCCAGCCAGCCAGCCAGCCAGCCAGCCAGCCAGCCAGCCAGCCAGCCAGCCAGCCAGCCAGCCAGCCAGCCAGCCAGCCAGCCAGCCAGCCAGCCAGCCAGCCAGCCAGCCAGCCAGCCAGCCAGCCAGCCAGCCAGCCAGCCAGCCAGCCAGCCAGCCAGCCAGCCAGCCAGCCAGCCAGCCAGCCAGCCAGCCAGCCAGCCAGCCAGCCAGCCAGCCAGCCAGCCAGCCAGCCAGCCAGCCAGCCAGCCAGCCAGCCAGCCAGCCAGCCAGCCAGCCAGCCAGCCAGCCAGCCAGCCAGCCAGCCAGCCAGCCAGCCAGCCAGCCAGCCAGCCAGCCAGCCAGCCAGCCAGCCAGCCAGCCAGCCAGCCAGCCAGCCAGCCAGCCAGCCAGCCAGCCAGCCAGCCAGCCAGCCAGCCAGCCAGCCAGCCAGCCAGCCAGCCAGCCAGCCAGCCAGCCAGCCAGCCAGCCAGCCAGCCAGCCAGCCAGCCAGCCAGCCAGCCAGCCAGCCAGCCAGCCAGCCAGCCAGCCAGCCAGCCAGCCAGCCAGCCAGCCAGCCAGCCAGCCAGCCAGCCAGCCAGCCAGCCAGCCAGCCAGCCAGCCAGCCAGCCAGCCAGCCAGCCAGCCAGCCAGCCAGCCAGCCAGCCAGCCAGCCAGCCAGCCAGCCAGCCAGCCAGCCAGCCAGCCAGCCAGCCAGCCAGCCAGCCAGCCAGCCAGCCAGCCAGCCAGCCAGCCAGCCAGCCAGCCAGCCAGCCAGCCAGCCAGCCAGCCAGCCAGCCAGCCAGCCAGCCAGCCAGCCAGCCAGCCAGCCAGCCAGCCAGCCAGCCAGCCAGCCAGCCAGCCAGCCAGCCAGCCAGCCAGCCAGCCAGCCAGCCAGCCAGCCAGCCAGCCAGCCAGCCAGCCAGCCAGCCAGCCAGCCAGCCAGCCAGCCAGCCAGCCAGCCAGCCAGCCAGCCAGCCAGCCAGCCAGCCAGCCAGCCAGCCAGCCAGCCAGCCAGCCAGCCAGCCAGCCAGCCAGCCAGCCAGCCAGCCAGCCAGCCAGCCAGCCAGCCAGCCAGCCAGCCAGCCAGCCAGCCAGCCAGCCAGCCAGCCAGCCAGCCAGCCAGCCAGCCAGCCAGCCAGCCAGCCAGCCAGCCAGCCAGCCAGCCAGCCAGCCAGCCAGCCAGCCAGCCAGCCAGCCAGCCAGCCAGCCAGCCAGCCAGCCAGCCAGCCAGCCAGCCAGCCAGCCAGCCAGCCAGCCAGCCAGCCAGCCAGCCAGCCAGCCAGCCAGCCAGCCAGCCAGCCAGCCAGCCAGCCAGCCAGCCAGCCAGCCAGCCAGCCAGCCAGCCAGCCAGCCAGCCAGCCAGCCAGCCAGCCAGCCAGCCAGCCAGCCAGCCAGCCAGCCAGCCAGCCAGCCAGCCAGCCAGCCAGCCAGCCAGCCAGCCAGCCAGCCAGCCAGCCAGCCAGCCAGCCAGCCAGCCAGCCAGCCAGCCAGCCAGCCAGCCAGCCAGCCAGCCAGCCAGCCAGCCAGCCAGCCAGCCAGCCAGCCAGCCAGCCAGCCAGCCAGCCAGCCAGCCAGCCAGCCAGCCAGCCAGCCAGCCAGCCAGCCAGCCAGCCAGCCAGCCAGCCAGCCAGCCAGCCAGCCAGCCAGCCAGCCAGCCAGCCAGCCAGCCAGCCAGCCAGCCAGCCAGCCAGCCAGCCAGCCAGCCAGCCAGCCAGCCAGCCAGCCAGCCAGCCAGCCAGCCAGCCAGCCAGCCAGCCAGCCAGCCAGCCAGCCAGCCAGCCAGCCAGCCAGCCAGCCAGCCAGCCAGCCAGCCAGCCAGCCAGCCAGCCAGCCAGCCAGCCAGCCAGCCAGCCAGCCAGCCAGCCAGCCAGCCAGCCAGCCAGCCAGCCAGCCAGCCAGCCAGCCAGCCAGCCAGCCAGCCAGCCAGCCAGCCAGCCAGCCAGCCAGCCAGCCAGCCAGCCAGCCAGCCAGCCAGCCAGCCAGCCAGCCAGCCAGCCAGCCAGCCAGCCAGCCAGCCAGCCAGCCAGCCAGCCAGCCAGCCAGCCAGCCAGCCAGCCAGCCAGCCAGCCAGCCAGCCAGCCAGCCAGCCAGCCAGCCAGCCAGCCAGCCAGCCAGCCAGCCAGCCAGCCAGCCAGCCAGCCAGCCAGCCAGCCAGCCAGCCAGCCAGCCAGCCAGCCAGCCAGCCAGCCAGCCAGCCAGCCAGCCAGCCAGCCAGCCAGCCAGCCAGCCAGCCAGCCAGCCAGCCAGCCAGCCAGCCAGCCAGCCAGCCAGCCAGCCAGCCAGCCAGCCAGCCAGCCAGCCAGCCAGCCAGCCAGCCAGCCAGCCAGCCAGCCAGCCAGCCAGCCAGCCAGCCAGCCAGCCAGCCAGCCAGCCAGCCAGCCAGCCAGCCAGCCAGCCAGCCAGCCAGCCAGCCAGCCAGCCAGCCAGCCAGCCAGCCAGCCAGCCAGCCAGCCAGCCAGCCAGCCAGCCAGCCAGCCAGCCAGCCAGCCAGCCAGCCAGCCAGCCAGCCAGCCAGCCAGCCAGCCAGCCAGCCAGCCAGCCAGCCAGCCAGCCAGCCAGCCAGCCAGCCAGCCAGCCAGCCAGCCAGCCAGCCAGCCAGCCAGCCAGCCAGCCAGCCAGCCAGCCAGCCAGCCAGCCAGCCAGCCAGCCAGCCAGCCAGCCAGCCAGCCAGCCAGCCAGCCAGCCAGCCAGCCAGCCAGCCAGCCAGCCAGCCAGCCAGCCAGCCAGCCAGCCAGCCAGCCAGCCAGCCAGCCAGCCAGCCAGCCAGCCAGCCAGCCAGCCAGCCAGCCAGCCAGCCAGCCAGCCAGCCAGCCAGCCAGCCAGCCAGCCAGCCAGCCAGCCAGCCAGCCAGCCAGCCAGCCAGCCAGCCAGCCAGCCAGCCAGCCAGCCAGCCAGCCAGCCAGCCAGCCAGCCAGCCAGCCAGCCAGCCAGCCAGCCAGCCAGCCAGCCAGCCAGCCAGCCAGCCAGCCAGCCAGCCAGCCAGCCAGCCAGCCAGCCAGCCAGCCAGCCAGCCAGCCAGCCAGCCAGCCAGCCAGCCAGCCAGCCAGCCAGCCAGCCAGCCAGCCAGCCAGCCAGCCAGCCAGCCAGCCAGCCAGCCAGCCAGCCAGCCAGCCAGCCAGCCAGCCAGCCAGCCAGCCAGCCAGCCAGCCAGCCAGCCAGCCAGCCAGCCAGCCAGCCAGCCAGCCAGCCAGCCAGCCAGCCAGCCAGCCAGCCAGCCAGCCAGCCAGCCAGCCAGCCAGCCAGCCAGCCAGCCAGCCAGCCAGCCAGCCAGCCAGCCAGCCAGCCAGCCAGCCAGCCAGCCAGCCAGCCAGCCAGCCAGCCAGCCAGCCAGCCAGCCAGCCAGCCAGCCAGCCAGCCAGCCAGCCAGCCAGCCAGCCAGCCAGCCAGCCAGCCAGCCAGCCAGCCAGCCAGCCAGCCAGCCAGCCAGCCAGCCAGCCAGCCAGCCAGCCAGCCAGCCAGCCAGCCAGCCAGCCAGCCAGCCAGCCAGCCAGCCAGCCAGCCAGCCAGCCAGCCAGCCAGCCAGCCAGCCAGCCAGCCAGCCAGCCAGCCAGCCAGCCAGCCAGCCAGCCAGCCAGCCAGCCAGCCAGCCAGCCAGCCAGCCAGCCAGCCAGCCAGCCAGCCAGCCAGCCAGCCAGCCAGCCAGCCAGCCAGCCAGCCAGCCAGCCAGCCAGCCAGCCAGCCAGCCAGCCAGCCAGCCAGCCAGCCAGCCAGCCAGCCAGCCAGCCAGCCAGCCAGCCAGCCAGCCAGCCAGCCAGCCAGCCAGCCAGCCAGCCAGCCAGCCAGCCAGCCAGCCAGCCAGCCAGCCAGCCAGCCAGCCAGCCAGCCAGCCAGCCAGCCAGCCAGCCAGCCAGCCAGCCAGCCAGCCAGCCAGCCAGCCAGCCAGCCAGCCAGCCAGCCAGCCAGCCAGCCAGCCAGCCAGCCAGCCAGCCAGCCAGCCAGCCAGCCAGCCAGCCAGCCAGCCAGCCAGCCAGCCAGCCAGCCAGCCAGCCAGCCAGCCAGCCAGCCAGCCAGCCAGCCAGCCAGCCAGCCAGCCAGCCAGCCAGCCAGCCAGCCAGCCAGCCAGCCAGCCAGCCAGCCAGCCAGCCAGCCAGCCAGCCAGCCAGCCAGCCAGCCAGCCAGCCAGCCAGCCAGCCAGCCAGCCAGCCAGCCAGCCAGCCAGCCAGCCAGCCAGCCAGCCAGCCAGCCAGCCAGCCAGCCAGCCAGCCAGCCAGCCAGCCAGCCAGCCAGCCAGCCAGCCAGCCAGCCAGCCAGCCAGCCAGCCAGCCAGCCAGCCAGCCAGCCAGCCAGCCAGCCAGCCAGCCAGCCAGCCAGCCAGCCAGCCAGCCAGCCAGCCAGCCAGCCAGCCAGCCAGCCAGCCAGCCAGCCAGCCAGCCAGCCAGCCAGCCAGCCAGCCAGCCAGCCAGCCAGCCAGCCAGCCAGCCAGCCAGCCAGCCAGCCAGCCAGCCAGCCAGCCAGCCAGCCAGCCAGCCAGCCAGCCAGCCAGCCAGCCAGCCAGCCAGCCAGCCAGCCAGCCAGCCAGCCAGCCAGCCAGCCAGCCAGCCAGCCAGCCAGCCAGCCAGCCAGCCAGCCAGCCAGCCAGCCAGCCAGCCAGCCAGCCAGCCAGCCAGCCAGCCAGCCAGCCAGCCAGCCAGCCAGCCAGCCAGCCAGCCAGCCAGCCAGCCAGCCAGCCAGCCAGCCAGCCAGCCAGCCAGCCAGCCAGCCAGCCAGCCAGCCAGCCAGCCAGCCAGCCAGCCAGCCAGCCAGCCAGCCAGCCAGCCAGCCAGCCAGCCAGCCAGCCAGCCAGCCAGCCAGCCAGCCAGCCAGCCAGCCAGCCAGCCAGCCAGCCAGCCAGCCAGCCAGCCAGCCAGCCAGCCAGCCAGCCAGCCAGCCAGCCAGCCAGCCAGCCAGCCAGCCAGCCAGCCAGCCAGCCAGCCAGCCAGCCAGCCAGCCAGCCAGCCAGCCAGCCAGCCAGCCAGCCAGCCAGCCAGCCAGCCAGCCAGCCAGCCAGCCAGCCAGCCAGCCAGCCAGCCAGCCAGCCAGCCAGCCAGCCAGCCAGCCAGCCAGCCAGCCAGCCGAGCCAGCCAGCCAGCCAGCCAGCCAGCCAGCCAGCCAGCCAGCCAGCCAGCCAGCCAGCCAGCCAGCCAGCCAGCCAGCCAGCCAGCCAGCCAGCCAGCCAGCCAGCCAGCCAGCCAGCCAGCCAGCCAGCCAGCCAGCCAGCCAGCCAGCCAGCCAGCCAGCCAGCCAGCCAGCCAGCCAGCCAGCCAGCCAGCCAGCCAGCCAGCCAGCCAGCCAGCCAGCCAGCCAGCCAGCCAGCCAGCCAGCCAGCCAGCCAGCCAGCCAGCCAGCCAGCCAGCCAGCCAGCCAGCCAGCCAGCCAGCCAGCCAGCCAGCCAGCCAGCCAGCCAGCCAGCCAGCCAGCCAGCCAGCCAGCCAGCCAGCCAGCCAGCCAGCCAGCCAGCCAGCCAGCCAGCCAGCCAGCCAGCCAGCCAGCCAGCCAGCCAGCCAGCCAGCCAGCCAGCCAGCCAGCCAGCCAGCCAGCCAGCCAGCCAGCCAGCCAGCCAGCCAGCCAGCCAGCCAGCCAGCCAGCCAGCCAGCCAGCCAGCCAGCCAGCCAGCCAGCCAGCCAGCCAGCCAGCCAGCCAGCCAGCCAGCCAGCCAGCCAGCCAGCCAGCCAGCCAGCCAGCCAGCCAGCCAGCCAGCCAGCCAGCCAGCCAGCCAGCCAGCCAGCCAGCCAGCCAGCCAGCCAGCCAGCCAGCCAGCCAGCCAGCCAGCCAGCCAGCCAGCCAGCCAGCCAGCCAGCCAGCCAGCCAGCCAGCCAGCCAGCCAGCCAGCCAGCCAGCCAGCCAGCCAGCCAGCCAGCCAGCCAGCCAGCCAGCCAGCCAGCCAGCCAGCCAGCCAGCCAGCCAGCCAGCCAGCCAGCCAGCCAGCCAGCCAGCCAGCCAGCCAGCCAGCCAGCCAGCCAGCCAGCCAGCCAGCCAGCCAGCCAGCCAGCCAGCCAGCCAGCCAGCCAGCCAGCCAGCCAGCCAGCCAGCCAGCCAGCCAGCCAGCCAGCCAGCCAGCCAGCCAGCCAGCCAGCCAGCCAGCCAGCCAGCCAGCCAGCCAGCCAGCCAGCCAGCCAGCCAGCCAGCCAGCCAGCCAGCCAGCCAGCCAGCCAGCCAGCCAGCCAGCCAGCCAGCCAGCCAGCCAGCCAGCCAGCCAGCCAGCCAGCCAGCCAGCCAGCCAGCCAGCCAGCCAGCCAGCCAGCCAGCCAGCCAGCCAGCCAGCCAGCCAGCCAGCCAGCCAGCCAGCCAGCCAGCCAGCCAGCCAGCCAGCCAGCCAGCCAGCCAGCCAGCCAGCCAGCCAGCCAGCCAGCCAGCCAGCCAGCCAGCCAGCCAGCCAGCCAGCCAGCCAGCCAGCCAGCCAGCCAGCCAGCCAGCCAGCCAGCCAGCCAGCCAGCCAGCCAGCCAGCCAGCCAGCCAGCCAGCCAGCCAGCCAGCCAGCCAGCCAGCCAGCCAGCCAGCCAGCCAGCCAGCCAGCCAGCCAGCCAGCCAGCCAGCCAGCCAGCCAGCCAGCCAGCCAGCCAGCCAGCCAGCCAGCCAGCCAGCCAGCCAGCCAGCCAGCCAGCCAGCCAGCCAGCCAGCCAGCCAGCCAGCCAGCCAGCCAGCCAGCCAGCCAGCCAGCCAGCCAGCCAGCCAGCCAGCCAGCCAGCCAGCCAGCCAGCCAGCCAGCCAGCCAGCCAGCCAGCCAGCCAGCCAGCCAGCCAGCCAGCCAGCCAGCCAGCCAGCCAGCCAGCCAGCCAGCCAGCCAGCCAGCCAGCCAGCCAGCCAGCCAGCCAGCCAGCCAGCCAGCCAGCCAGCCAGCCAGCCAGCCAGCCAGCCAGCCAGCCAGCCAGCCAGCCAGCCAGCCAGCCAGCCAGCCAGCCAGCCAGCCAGCCAGCCAGCCAGCCAGCCAGCCAGCCAGCCAGCCAGCCAGCCAGCCAGCCAGCCAGCCAGCCAGCCAGCCAGCCAGCCAGCCAGCCAGCCAGCCAGCCAGCCAGCCAGCCAGCCAGCCAGCCAGCCAGCCAGCCAGCCAGCCAGCCAGCCAGCCAGCCAGCCAGCCAGCCAGCCAGCCAGCCAGCCAGCCAGCCAGCCAGCCAGCCAGCCAGCCAGCCAGCCAGCCAGCCAGCCAGCCAGCCAGCCAGCCAGCCAGCCAGCCAGCCAGCCAGCCAGCCAGCCAGCCAGCCAGCCAGCCAGCCAGCCAGCCAGCCAGCCAGCCAGCCAGCCAGCCAGCCAGCCAGCCAGCCAGCCAGCCAGCCAGCCAGCCAGCCAGCCAGCCAGCCAGCCAGCCAGCCAGCCAGCCAGCCAGCCAGCCAGCCAGCCAGCCAGCCAGCCAGCCAGCCAGCCAGCCAGCCAGCCAGCCAGCCAGCCAGCCAGCCAGCCAGCCAGCCAGCCAGCCAGCCAGCCAGCCAGCCAGCCAGCCAGCCAGCCAGCCAGCCAGCCAGCCAGCCAGCCAGCCAGCCAGCCAGCCAGCCAGCCAGCCAGCCAGCCAGCCAGCCAGCCAGCCAGCCAGCCAGCCAGCCAGCCAGCCAGCCAGCCAGCCAGCCAGCCAGCCAGCCAGCCAGCCAGCCAGCCAGCCAGCCAGCCAGCCAGCCAGCCAGCCAGCCAGCCAGCCAGCCAGCCAGCCAGCCAGCCAGCCAGCCAGCCAGCCAGCCAGCCAGCCAGCCAGCCAGCCAGCCAGCCAGCCAGCCAGCCAGCCAGCCAGCCAGCCAGCCAGCCAGCCAGCCAGCCAGCCAGCCAGCCAGCCAGCCAGCCAGCCAGCCAGCCAGCCAGCCAGCCAGCCAGCCAGCCAGCCAGCCAGCCAGCCAGCCAGCCAGCCAGCCAGCCAGCCAGCCAGCCAGCCAGCCAGCCAGCCAGCCAGCCAGCCAGCCAGCCAGCCAGCCAGCCAGCCAGCCAGCCAGCCAGCCAGCCAGCCAGCCAGCCAGCCAGCCAGCCAGCCAGCCAGCCAGCCAGCCAGCCAGCCAGCCAGCCAGCCAGCCAGCCAGCCAGCCAGCCAGCCAGCCAGCCAGCCAGCCAGCCAGCCAGCCAGCCAGCCAGCCAGCCAGCCAGCCAGCCAGCCAGCCAGCCAGCCAGCCAGCCAGCCAGCCAGCCAGCCAGCCAGCCAGCCAGCCAGCCAGCCAGCCAGCCAGCCAGCCAGCCAGCCAGCCAGCCAGCCAGCCAGCCAGCCAGCCAGCCAGCCAGCCAGCCAGCCAGCCAGCCAGCCAGCCAGCCAGCCAGCCAGCCAGCCAGCCAGCCAGCCAGCCAGCCAGCCAGCCAGCCAGCCAGCCAGCCAGCCAGCCAGCCAGCCAGCCAGCCAGCCAGCCAGCCAGCCAGCCAGCCAGCCAGCCAGCCAGCCAGCCAGCCAGCCAGCCAGCCAGCCAGCCAGCCAGCCAGCCAGCCAGCCAGCCAGCCAGCCAGCCAGCCAGCCAGCCAGCCAGCCAGCCAGCCAGCCAGCCAGCCAGCCAGCCAGCCAGCCAGCCAGCCAGCCAGCCAGCCAGCCAGCCAGCCAGCCAGCCAGCCAGCCAGCCAGCCAGCCAGCCAGCCAGCCAGCCAGCCAGCCAGCCAGCCAGCCAGCCAGCCAGCCAGCCAGCCAGCCAGCCAGCCAGCCAGCCAGCCAGCCAGCCAGCCAGCCAGCCAGCCAGCCAGCCAGCCAGCCAGCCAGCCAGCCAGCCAGCCAGCCAGCCAGCCAGCCAGCCAGCCAGCCAGCCAGCCAGCCAGCCAGCCAGCCAGCCAGCCAGCCAGCCAGCCAGCCAGCCAGCCAGCCAGCCAGCCAGCCAGCCAGCCAGCCAGCCAGCCAGCCAGCCAGCCAGCCAGCCAGCCAGCCAGCCAGCCAGCCAGCCAGCCAGCCAGCCAGCCAGCCAGCCAGCCAGCCAGCCAGCCAGCCAGCCAGCCAGCCAGCCAGCCAGCCAGCCAGCCAGCCAGCCAGCCAGCCAGCCAGCCAGCCAGCCAGCCAGCCAGCCAGCCAGCCAGCCAGCCAGCCAGCCAGCCAGCCAGCCAGCCAGCCAGCCAGCCAGCCAGCCAGCCAGCCAGCCAGCCAGCCAGCCAGCCAGCCAGCCAGCCAGCCAGCCAGCCAGCCAGCCAGCCAGCCAGCCAGCCAGCCAGCCAGCCAGCCAGCCAGCCAGCCAGCCAGCCAGCCAGCCAGCCAGCCAGCCAGCCAGCCAGCCAGCCAGCCAGCCAGCCAGCCAGCCAGCCAGCCAGCCAGCCAGCCAGCCAGCCAGCCAGCCAGCCAGCCAGCCAGCCAGCCAGCCAGCCAGCCAGCCAGCCAGCCAGCCAGCCAGCCAGCCAGCCAGCCAGCCAGCCAGCCAGCCAGCCAGCCAGCCAGCCAGCCAGCCAGCCAGCCAGCCAGCCAGCCAGCCAGCCAGCCAGCCAGCCAGCCAGCCAGCCAGCCAGCCAGCCAGCCAGCCAGCCAGCCAGCCAGCCAGCCAGCCAGCCAGCCAGCCAGCCAGCCAGCCAGCCAGCCAGCCAGCCAGCCAGCCAGCCAGCCAGCCAGCCAGCCAGCCAGCCAGCCAGCCAGCCAGCCAGCCAGCCAGCCAGCCAGCCAGCCAGCCAGCCAGCCAGCCAGCCAGCCAGCCAGCCAGCCAGCCAGCCAGCCAGCCAGCCAGCCAGCCAGCCAGCCAGCCAGCCAGCCAGCCAGCCAGCCAGCCAGCCAGCCAGCCAGCCAGCCAGCCAGCCAGCCAGCCAGCCAGCCAGCCAGCCAGCCAGCCAGCCAGCCAGCCAGCCAGCCAGCCAGCCAGCCAGCCAGCCAGCCAGCCAGCCAGCCAGCCAGCCAGCCAGCCAGCCAGCCAGCCAGCCAGCCAGCCAGCCAGCCAGCCAGCCAGCCAGCCAGCCAGCCAGCCAGCCAGCCAGCCAGCCAGCCAGCCAGCCAGCCAGCCAGCCAGCCAGCCAGCCAGCCAGCCAGCCAGCCAGCCAGCCAGCCAGCCAGCCAGCCAGCCAGCCAGCCAGCCAGCCAGCCAGCCAGCCAGCCAGCCAGCCAGCCAGCCAGCCAGCCAGCCAGCCAGCCAGCCAGCCAGCCAGCCAGCCAGCCAGCCAGCCAGCCAGCCAGCCAGCCAGCCAGCCAGCCAGCCAGCCAGCCAGCCAGCCAGCCAGCCAGCCAGCCAGCCAGCCAGCCAGCCAGCCAGCCAGCCAGCCAGCCAGCCAGCCAGCCAGCCAGCCAGCCAGCCAGCCAGCCAGCCAGCCAGCCAGCCAGCCAGCCAGCCAGCCAGCCAGCCAGCCAGCCAGCCAGCCAGCCAGCCAGCCAGCCAGCCAGCCAGCCAGCCAGCCAGCCAGCCAGCCAGCCAGCCAGCCAGCCAGCCAGCCAGCCAGCCAGCCAGCCAGCCAGCCAGCCAGCCAGCCAGCCAGCCAGCCAGCCAGCCAGCCAGCCAGCCAGCCAGCCAGCCAGCCAGCCAGCCAGCCAGCCAGCCAGCCAGCCAGCCAGCCAGCCAGCCAGCCAGCCAGCCAGCCAGCCAGCCAGCCAGCCAGCCAGCCAGCCAGCCAGCCAGCCAGCCAGCCAGCCAGCCAGCCAGCCAGCCAGCCAGCCAGCCAGCCAGCCAGCCAGCCAGCCAGCCAGCCAGCCAGCCAGCCAGCCAGCCAGCCAGCCAGCCAGCCAGCCAGCCAGCCAGCCAGCCAGCCAGCCAGCCAGCCAGCCAGCCAGCCAGCCAGCCAGCCAGCCAGCCAGCCAGCCAGCCAGCCAGCCAGCCAGCCAGCCAGCCAGCCAGCCAGCCAGCCAGCCAGCCAGCCAGCCAGCCAGCCAGCCAGCCAGCCAGCCAGCCAGCCAGCCAGCCAGCCAGCCAGCCAGCCAGCCAGCCAGCCAGCCAGCCAGCCAGCCAGCCAGCCAGCCAGCCAGCCAGCCAGCCAGCCAGCCAGCCAGCCAGCCAGCCAGCCAGCCAGCCAGCCAGCCAGCCAGCCAGCCAGCCAGCCAGCCAGCCAGCCAGCCAGCCAGCCAGCCAGCCAGCCAGCCAGCCAGCCAGCCAGCCAGCCAGCCAGCCAGCCAGCCAGCCAGCCAGCCAGCCAGCCAGCCAGCCAGCCAGCCAGCCAGCCAGCCAGCCAGCCAGCCAGCCAGCCAGCCAGCCAGCCAGCCAGCCAGCCAGCCAGCCAGCCAGCCAGCCAGCCAGCCAGCCAGCCAGCCAGCCAGCCAGCCAGCCAGCCAGCCAGCCAGCCAGCCAGCCAGCCAGCCAGCCAGCCAGCCAGCCAGCCAGCCAGCCAGCCAGCCAGCCAGCCAGCCAGCCAGCCAGCCAGCCAGCCAGCCAGCCAGCCAGCCAGCCAGCCAGCCAGCCAGCCAGCCAGCCAGCCAGCCAGCCAGCCAGCCAGCCAGCCAGCCAGCCAGCCAGCCAGCCAGCCAGCCAGCCAGCCAGCCAGCCAGCCAGCCAGCCAGCCAGCCAGCCAGCCAGCCAGCCAGCCAGCCAGCCAGCCAGCCAGCCAGCCAGCCAGCCAGCCAGCCAGCCAGCCAGCCAGCCAGCCAGCCAGCCAGCCAGCCAGCCAGCCAGCCAGCCAGCCAGCCAGCCAGCCAGCCAGCCAGCCAGCCAGCCAGCCAGCCAGCCAGCCAGCCAGCCAGCCAGCCAGCCAGCCAGCCAGCCAGCCAGCCAGCCAGCCAGCCAGCCAGCCAGCCAGCCAGCCAGCCAGCCAGCCAGCCAGCCAGCCAGCCAGCCAGCCAGCCAGCCAGCCAGCCAGCCAGCCAGCCAGCCAGCCAGCCAGCCAGCCAGCCAGCCAGCCAGCCAGCCAGCCAGCCAGCCAGCCAGCCAGCCAGCCAGCCAGCCAGCCAGCCAGCCAGCCAGCCAGCCAGCCAGCCAGCCAGCCAGCCAGCCAGCCAGCCAGCCAGCCAGCCAGCCAGCCAGCCAGCCAGCCAGCCAGCCAGCCAGCCAGCCAGCCAGCCAGCCAGCCAGCCAGCCAGCCAGCCAGCCAGCCAGCCAGCCAGCCAGCCAGCCAGCCAGCCAGCCAGCCAGCCAGCCAGCCAGCCAGCCAGCCAGCCAGCCAGCCAGCCAGCCAGCCAGCCAGCCAGCCAGCCAGCCAGCCAGCCAGCCAGCCAGCCAGCCAGCCAGCCAGCCAGCCAGCCAGCCAGCCAGCCAGCCAGCCAGCCAGCCAGCCAGCCAGCCAGCCAGCCAGCCAGCCAGCCAGCCAGCCAGCCAGCCAGCCAGCCAGCCAGCCAGCCAGCCAGCCAGCCAGCCAGCCAGCCAGCCAGCCAGCCAGCCAGCCAGCCAGCCAGCCAGCCAGCCAGCCAGCCAGCCAGCCAGCCAGCCAGCCAGCCAGCCAGCCAGCCAGCCAGCCAGCCAGCCAGCCAGCCAGCCAGCCAGCCAGCCAGCCAGCCAGCCAGCCAGCCAGCCAGCCAGCCAGCCAGCCAGCCAGCCAGCCAGCCAGCCAGCCAGCCAGCCAGCCAGCCAGCCAGCCAGCCAGCCAGCCAGCCAGCCAGCCAGCCAGCCAGCCAGCCAGCCAGCCAGCCAGCCAGCCAGCCAGCCAGCCAGCCAGCCAGCCAGCCAGCCAGCCAGCCAGCCAGCCAGCCAGCCAGCCAGCCAGCCAGCCAGCCAGCCAGCCAGCCAGCCAGCCAGCCAGCCAGCCAGCCAGCCAGCCAGCCAGCCAGCCAGCCAGCCAGCCAGCCAGCCAGCCAGCCAGCCAGCCAGCCAGCCAGCCAGCCAGCCAGCCAGCCAGCCAGCCAGCCAGCCAGCCAGCCAGCCAGCCAGCCAGCCAGCCAGCCAGCCAGCCAGCCAGCCAGCCAGCCAGCCAGCCAGCCAGCCAGCCAGCCAGCCAGCCAGCCAGCCAGCCAGCCAGCCAGCCAGCCAGCCAGCCAGCCAGCCAGCCAGCCAGCCAGCCAGCCAGCCAGCCAGCCAGCCAGCCAGCCAGCCAGCCAGCCAGCCAGCCAGCCAGCCAGCCAGCCAGCCAGCCAGCCAGCCAGCCAGCCAGCCAGCCAGCCAGCCAGCCAGCCAGCCAGCCAGCCAGCCAGCCAGCCAGCCAGCCAGCCAGCCAGCCAGCCAGCCAGCCAGCCAGCCAGCCAGCCAGCCAGCCAGCCAGCCAGCCAGCCAGCCAGCCAGCCAGCCAGCCAGCCAGCCAGCCAGCCAGCCAGCCAGCCAGCCAGCCAGCCAGCCAGCCAGCCAGCCAGCCAGCCAGCCAGCCAGCCAGCCAGCCAGCCAGCCAGCCAGCCAGCCAGCCAGCCAGCCAGCCAGCCAGCCAGCCAGCCAGCCAGCCAGCCAGCCAGCCAGCCAGCCAGCCAGCCAGCCAGCCAGCCAGCCAGCCAGCCAGCCAGCCAGCCAGCCAGCCAGCCAGCCAGCCAGCCAGCCAGCCAGCCAGCCAGCCAGCCAGCCAGCCAGCCAGCCAGCCAGCCAGCCAGCCAGCCAGCCAGCCAGCCAGCCAGCCAGCCAGCCAGCCAGCCAGCCAGCCAGCCAGCCAGCCAGCCAGCCAGCCAGCCAGCCAGCCAGCCAGCCAGCCAGCCAGCCAGCCAGCCAGCCAGCCAGCCAGCCAGCCAGCCAGCCAGCCAGCCAGCCAGCCAGCCAGCCAGCCAGCCAGCCAGCCAGCCAGCCAGCCAGCCAGCCAGCCAGCCAGCCAGCCAGCCAGCCAGCCAGCCAGCCAGCCAGCCAGCCAGCCAGCCAGCCAGCCAGCCAGCCAGCCAGCCAGCCAGCCAGCCAGCCAGCCAGCCAGCCAGCCAGCCAGCCAGCCAGCCAGCCAGCCAGCCAGCCAGCCAGCCAGCCAGCCAGCCAGCCAGCCAGCCAGCCAGCCAGCCAGCCAGCCAGCCAGCCAGCCAGCCAGCCAGCCAGCCAGCCAGCCAGCCAGCCAGCCAGCCAGCCAGCCAGCCAGCCAGCCAGCCAGCCAGCCAGCCAGCCAGCCAGCCAGCCAGCCAGCCAGCCAGCCAGCCAGCCAGCCAGCCAGCCAGCCAGCCAGCCAGCCAGCCAGCCAGCCAGCCAGCCAGCCAGCCAGCCAGCCAGCCAGCCAGCCAGCCAGCCAGCCAGCCAGCCAGCCAGCCAGCCAGCCAGCCAGCCAGCCAGCCAGCCAGCCAGCCAGCCAGCCAGCCAGCCAGCCAGCCAGCCAGCCAGCCAGCCAGCCAGCCAGCCAGCCAGCCAGCCAGCCAGCCAGCCAGCCAGCCAGCCAGCCAGCCAGCCAGCCAGCCAGCCAGCCAGCCAGCCAGCCAGCCAGCCAGCCAGCCAGCCAGCCAGCCAGCCAGCCAGCCAGCCAGCCAGCCAGCCAGCCAGCCAGCCAGCCAGCCAGCCAGCCAGCCAGCCAGCCAGCCAGCCAGCCAGCCAGCCAGCCAGCCAGCCAGCCAGCCAGCCAGCCAGCCAGCCAGCCAGCCAGCCAGCCAGCCAGCCAGCCAGCCAGCCAGCCAGCCAGCCAGCCAGCCAGCCAGCCAGCCAGCCAGCCAGCCAGCCAGCCAGCCAGCCAGCCAGCCAGCCAGCCAGCCAGCCAGCCAGCCAGCCAGCCAGCCAGCCAGCCAGCCAGCCAGCCAGCCAGCCAGCCAGCCAGCCAGCCAGCCAGCCAGCCAGCCAGCCAGCCAGCCAGCCAGCCAGCCAGCCAGCCAGCCAGCCAGCCAGCCAGCCAGCCAGCCAGCCAGCCAGCCAGCCAGCCAGCCAGCCAGCCAGCCAGCCAGCCAGCCAGCCAGCCAGCCAGCCAGCCAGCCAGCCAGCCAGCCAGCCAGCCAGCCAGCCAGCCAGCCAGCCAGCCAGCCAGCCAGCCAGCCAGCCAGCCAGCCAGCCAGCCAGCCAGCCAGCCAGCCAGCCAGCCAGCCAGCCAGCCAGCCAGCCAGCCAGCCAGCCAGCCAGCCAGCCAGCCAGCCAGCCAGCCAGCCAGCCAGCCAGCCAGCCAGCCAGCCAGCCAGCCAGCCAGCCAGCCAGCCAGCCAGCCAGCCAGCCAGCCAGCCAGCCAGCCAGCCAGCCAGCCAGCCAGCCAGCCAGCCAGCCAGCCAGCCAGCCAGCCAGCCAGCCAGCCAGCCAGCCAGCCAGCCAGCCAGCCAGCCAGCCAGCCAGCCAGCCAGCCAGCCAGCCAGCCAGCCAGCCAGCCAGCCAGCCAGCCAGCCAGCCAGCCAGCCAGCCAGCCAGCCAGCCAGCCAGCCAGCCAGCCAGCCAGCCAGCCAGCCAGCCAGCCAGCCAGCCAGCCAGCCAGCCAGCCAGCCAGCCAGCCAGCCAGCCAGCCAGCCAGCCAGCCAGCCAGCCAGCCAGCCAGCCAGCCAGCCAGCCAGCCAGCCAGCCAGCCAGCCAGCCAGCCAGCCAGCCAGCCAGCCAGCCAGCCAGCCAGCCAGCCAGCCAGCCAGCCAGCCAGCCAGCCAGCCAGCCAGCCAGCCAGCCAGCCAGCCAGCCAGCCAGCCAGCCAGCCAGCCAGCCAGCCAGCCAGCCAGCCAGCCAGCCAGCCAGCCAGCCAGCCAGCCAGCCAGCCAGCCAGCCAGCCAGCCAGCCAGCCAGCCAGCCAGCCAGCCAGCCAGCCAGCCAGCCAGCCAGCCAGCCAGCCAGCCAGCCAGCCAGCCAGCCAGCCAGCCAGCCAGCCAGCCAGCCAGCCAGCCAGCCAGCCAGCCAGCCAGCCAGCCAGCCAGCCAGCCAGCCAGCCAGCCAGCCAGCCAGCCAGCCAGCCAGCCAGCCAGCCAGCCAGCCAGCCAGCCAGCCAGCCAGCCAGCCAGCCAGCCAGCCAGCCAGCCAGCCAGCCAGCCAGCCAGCCAGCCAGCCAGCCAGCCAGCCAGCCAGCCAGCCAGCCAGCCAGCCAGCCAGCCAGCCAGCCAGCCAGCCAGCCAGCCAGCCAGCCAGCCAGCCAGCCAGCCAGCCAGCCAGCCAGCCAGCCAGCCAGCCAGCCAGCCAGCCAGCCAGCCAGCCAGCCAGCCAGCCAGCCAGCCAGCCAGCCAGCCAGCCAGCCAGCCAGCCAGCCAGCCAGCCAGCCAGCCAGCCAGCCAGCCAGCCAGCCAGCCAGCCAGCCAGCCAGCCAGCCAGCCAGCCAGCCAGCCAGCCAGCCAGCCAGCCAGCCAGCCAGCCAGCCAGCCAGCCAGCCAGCCAGCCAGCCAGCCAGCCAGCCAGCCAGCCAGCCAGCCAGCCAGCCAGCCAGCCAGCCAGCCAGCCAGCCAGCCAGCCAGCCAGCCAGCCAGCCAGCCAGCCAGCCAGCCAGCCAGCCAGCCAGCCAGCCAGCCAGCCAGCCAGCCAGCCAGCCAGCCAGCCAGCCAGCCAGCCAGCCAGCCAGCCAGCCAGCCAGCCAGCCAGCCAGCCAGCCAGCCAGCCAGCCAGCCAGCCAGCCAGCCAGCCAGCCAGCCAGCCAGCCAGCCAGCCAGCCAGCCAGCCAGCCAGCCAGCCAGCCAGCCAGCCAGCCAGCCAGCCAGCCAGCCAGCCAGCCAGCCAGCCAGCCAGCCAGCCAGCCAGCCAGCCAGCCAGCCAGCCAGCCAGCCAGCCAGCCAGCCAGCCAGCCAGCCAGCCAGCCAGCCAGCCAGCCAGCCAGCCAGCCAGCCAGCCAGCCAGCCAGCCAGCCAGCCAGCCAGCCAGCCAGCCAGCCAGCCAGCCAGCCAGCCAGCCAGCCAGCCAGCCAGCCAGCCAGCCAGCCAGCCAGCCAGCCAGCCAGCCAGCCAGCCAGCCAGCCAGCCAGCCAGCCAGCCAGCCAGCCAGCCAGCCAGCCAGCCAGCCAGCCAGCCAGCCAGCCAGCCAGCCAGCCAGCCAGCCAGCCAGCCAGCCAGCCAGCCAGCCAGCCAGCCAGCCAGCCAGCCAGCCAGCCAGCCAGCCAGCCAGCCAGCCAGCCAGCCAGCCAGCCAGCCAGCCAGCCAGCCAGCCAGCCAGCCAGCCAGCCAGCCAGCCAGCCAGCCAGCCAGCCAGCCAGCCAGCCAGCCAGCCAGCCAGCCAGCCAGCCAGCCAGCCAGCCAGCCAGCCAGCCAGCCAGCCAGCCAGCCAGCCAGCCAGCCAGCCAGCCAGCCAGCCAGCCAGCCAGCCAGCCAGCCAGCCAGCCAGCCAGCCAGCCAGCCAGCCAGCCAGCCAGCCAGCCAGCCAGCCAGCCAGCCAGCCAGCCAGCCAGCCAGCCAGCCAGCCAGCCAGCCAGCCAGCCAGCCAGCCAGCCAGCCAGCCAGCCAGCCAGCCAGCCAGCCAGCCAGCCAGCCAGCCAGCCAGCCAGCCAGCCAGCCAGCCAGCCAGCCAGCCAGCCAGCCAGCCAGCCAGCCAGCCAGCCAGCCAGCCAGCCAGCCAGCCAGCCAGCCAGCCAGCCAGCCAGCCAGCCAGCCAGCCAGCCAGCCAGCCAGCCAGCCAGCCAGCCAGCCAGCCAGCCAGCCAGCCAGCCAGCCAGCCAGCCAGCCAGCCAGCCAGCCAGCCAGCCAGCCAGCCAGCCAGCCAGCCAGCCAGCCAGCCAGCCAGCCAGCCAGCCAGCCAGCCAGCCAGCCAGCCAGCCAGCCAGCCAGCCAGCCAGCCAGCCAGCCAGCCAGCCAGCCAGCCAGCCAGCCAGCCAGCCAGCCAGCCAGCCAGCCAGCCAGCCAGCCAGCCAGCCAGCCAGCCAGCCAGCCAGCCAGCCAGCCAGCCAGCCAGCCAGCCAGCCAGCCAGCCAGCCAGCCAGCCAGCCAGCCAGCCAGCCAGCCAGCCAGCCAGCCAGCCAGCCAGCCAGCCAGCCAGCCAGCCAGCCAGCCAGCCAGCCAGCCAGCCAGCCAGCCAGCCAGCCAGCCAGCCAGCCAGCCAGCCAGCCAGCCAGCCAGCCAGCCAGCCAGCCAGCCAGCCAGCCAGCCAGCCAGCCAGCCAGCCAGCCAGCCAGCCAGCCAGCCAGCCAGCCAGCCAGCCAGCCAGCCAGCCAGCCAGCCAGCCAGCCAGCCAGCCAGCCAGCCAGCCAGCCAGCCAGCCAGCCAGCCAGCCAGCCAGCCAGCCAGCCAGCCAGCCAGCCAGCCAGCCAGCCAGCCAGCCAGCCAGCCAGCCAGCCAGCCAGCCAGCCAGCCAGCCAGCCAGCCAGCCAGCCAGCCAGCCAGCCAGCCAGCCAGCCAGCCAGCCAGCCAGCCAGCCAGCCAGCCAGCCAGCCAGCCAGCCAGCCAGCCAGCCAGCCAGCCAGCCAGCCAGCCAGCCAGCCAGCCAGCCAGCCAGCCAGCCAGCCAGCCAGCCAGCCAGCCAGCCAGCCAGCCAGCCAGCCAGCCAGCCAGCCAGCCAGCCAGCCAGCCAGCCAGCCAGCCAGCCAGCCAGCCAGCCAGCCAGCCAGCCAGCCAGCCAGCCAGCCAGCCAGCCAGCCAGCCAGCCAGCCAGCCAGCCAGCCAGCCAGCCAGCCAGCCAGCCAGCCAGCCAGCCAGCCAGCCAGCCAGCCAGCCAGCCAGCCAGCCAGCCAGCCAGCCAGCCAGCCAGCCAGCCAGCCAGCCAGCCAGCCAGCCAGCCAGCCAGCCAGCCAGCCAGCCAGCCAGCCAGCCAGCCAGCCAGCCAGCCAGCCAGCCAGCCAGCCAGCCAGCCAGCCAGCCAGCCAGCCAGCCAGCCAGCCAGCCAGCCAGCCAGCCAGCCAGCCAGCCAGCCAGCCAGCCAGCCAGCCAGCCAGCCAGCCAGCCAGCCAGCCAGCCAGCCAGCCAGCCAGCCAGCCAGCCAGCCAGCCAGCCAGCCAGCCAGCCAGCCAGCCAGCCAGCCAGCCAGCCAGCCAGCCAGCCAGCCAGCCAGCCAGCCAGCCAGCCAGCCAGCCAGCCAGCCAGCCAGCCAGCCAGCCAGCCAGCCAGCCAGCCAGCCAGCCAGCCAGCCAGCCAGCCAGCCAGCCAGCCAGCCAGCCAGCCAGCCAGCCAGCCAGCCAGCCAGCCAGCCAGCCAGCCAGCCAGCCAGCCAGCCAGCCAGCCAGCCAGCCAGCCAGCCAGCCAGCCAGCCAGCCAGCCAGCCAGCCAGCCAGCCAGCCAGCCAGCCAGCCAGCCAGCCAGCCAGCCAGCCAGCCAGCCAGCCAGCCAGCCAGCCAGCCAGCCAGCCAGCCAGCCAGCCAGCCAGCCAGCCAGCCAGCCAGCCAGCCAGCCAGCCAGCCAGCCAGCCAGCCAGCCAGCCAGCCAGCCAGCCAGCCAGCCAGCCAGCCAGCCAGCCAGCCAGCCAGCCAGCCAGCCAGCCAGCCAGCCAGCCAGCCAGCCAGCCAGCCAGCCAGCCAGCCAGCCAGCCAGCCAGCCAGCCAGCCAGCCAGCCAGCCAGCCAGCCAGCCAGCCAGCCAGCCAGCCAGCCAGCCAGCCAGCCAGCCAGCCAGCCAGCCAGCCAGCCAGCCAGCCAGCCAGCCAGCCAGCCAGCCAGCCAGCCAGCCAGCCAGCCAGCCAGCCAGCCAGCCAGCCAGACCAGCCAGCCAGCCAGCCAGCCAGCCAGCCAGCCAGCCAGCCAGCCAGCCAGCCAGCCAGCCAGCCAGCCAGCCAGCCAGCCAGCCAGCCAGCCAGCCAGCCAGCCAGCCAGCCAGCCAGCCAGCCAGCCAGCCAGCCAGCCAGCCAGCCAGCCAGCCAGCCAGCCAGCCAGCCAGCCAGCCAGCCAGCCAGCCAGCCAGCCAGCCAGCCAGCCAGCCAGCCAGCCAGCCAGCCAGCCAGCCAGCCAGCCAGCCAGCCAGCCAGCCAGCCAGCCAGCCAGCCAGCCAGCCAGCCAGCCAGCCAGCCAGCCAGCCAGCCAGCCAGCCAGCCAGCCAGCCAGCCAGCCAGCCAGCCAGCCAGCCAGCCAGCCAGCCAGCCAGCCAGCCAGCCAGCCAGCCAGCCAGCCAGCCAGCCAGCCAGCCAGCCAGCCAGCCAGCCAGCCAGCCAGCCAGCCAGCCAGCCAGCCAGCCAGCCAGCCAGCCAGCCAGCCAGCCAGCCAGCCAGCCAGCCAGCCAGCCAGCCAGCCAGCCAGCCAGCCAGCCAGCCAGCCAGCCAGCCAGCCAGCCAGCCAGCCAGCCAGCCAGCCAGCCAGCCAGCCAGCCAGCCAGCCAGCCAGCCAGCCAGCCAGCCAGCCAGCCAGCCAGCCAGCCAGCCAGCCAGCCAGCCAGCCAGCCAGCCAGCCAGCCAGCCAGCCAGCCAGCCAGCCAGCCAGCCAGCCAGCCAGCCAGCCAGCCAGCCAGCCAGCCAGCCAGCCAGCCAGCCAGCCAGCCAGCCAGCCAGCCAGCCAGCCAGCCAGCCAGCCAGCCAGCCAGCCAGCCAGCCAGCCAGCCAGCCAGCCAGCCAGCCAGCCAGCCAGCCAGCCAGCCAGCCAGCCAGCCAGCCAGCCAGCCAGCCAGCCAGCCAGCCAGCCAGCCAGCCAGCCAGCCAGCCAGCCAGCCAGCCAGCCAGCCAGCCAGCCAGCCAGCCAGCCAGCCAGCCAGCCAGCCAGCCAGCCAGCCAGCCAGCCAGCCAGCCAGCCAGCCAGCCAGCCAGCCAGCCAGCCAGCCAGCCAGCCAGCCAGCCAGCCAGCCAGCCAGCCAGCCAGCCAGCCAGCCAGCCAGCCAGCCAGCCAGCCAGCCAGCCAGCCAGCCAGCCAGCCAGCCAGCCAGCCAGCCAGCCAGCCAGCCAGCCAGCCAGCCAGCCAGCCAGCCAGCCAGCCAGCCAGCCAGCCAGCCAGCCAGCCAGCCAGCCAGCCAGCCAGCCAGCCAGCCAGCCAGCCAGCCAGCCAGCCAGCCAGCCAGCCAGCCAGCCAGCCAGCCAGCCAGCCAGCCAGCCAGCCAGCCAGCCAGCCAGCCAGCCAGCCAGCCAGCCAGCCAGCCAGCCAGCCAGCCAGCCAGCCAGCCAGCCAGCCAGCCAGCCAGCCAGCCAGCCAGCCAGCCAGCCAGCCAGCCAGCCAGCCAGCCAGCCAGCCAGCCAGCCAGCCAGCCAGCCAGCCAGCCAGCCAGCCAGCCAGCCAGCCAGCCAGCCAGCCAGCCAGCCAGCCAGCCAGCCAGCCAGCCAGCCAGCCAGCCAGCCAGCCAGCCAGCCAGCCAGCCAGCCAGCCAGCCAGCCAGCCAGCCAGCCAGCCAGCCAGCCAGCCAGCCAGCCAGCCAGCCAGCCAGCCAGCCAGCCAGCCAGCCAGCCAGCCAGCCAGCCAGCCAGCCAGCCAGCCAGCCAGCCAGCCAGCCAGCCAGCCAGCCAGCCAGCCAGCCAGCCAGCCAGCCAGCCAGCCAGCCAGCCAGCCAGCCAGCCAGCCAGCCAGCCAGCCAGCCAGCCAGCCAGCCAGCCAGCCAGCCAGCCAGCCAGCCAGCCAGCCAGCCAGCCAGCCAGCCAGCCAGCCAGCCAGCCAGCCAGCCAGCCAGCCAGCCAGCCAGCCAGCCAGCCAGCCAGCCAGCCAGCCAGCCAGCCAGCCAGCCAGCCAGCCAGCCAGCCAGCCAGCCAGCCAGCCAGCCAGCCAGCCAGCCAGCCAGCCAGCCAGCCAGCCAGCCAGCCAGCCAGCCAGCCAGCCAGCCAGCCAGCCAGCCAGCCAGCCAGCCAGCCAGCCAGCCAGCCAGCCAGCCAGCCAGCCAGCCAGCCAGCCAGCCAGCCAGCCAGCCAGCCAGCCAGCCAGCCAGCCAGCCAGCCAGCCAGCCAGCCAGCCAGCCAGCCAGCCAGCCAGCCAGCCAGCCAGCCAGCCAGCCAGCCAGCCAGCCAGCCAGCCAGCCAGCCAGCCAGCCAGCCAGCCAGCCAGCCAGCCAGCCAGCCAGCCAGCCAGCCAGCCAGCCAGCCAGCCAGCCAGCCAGCCAGCCAGCCAGCCAGCCAGCCAGCCAGCCAGCCAGCCAGCCAGCCAGCCAGCCAGCCAGCCAGCCAGCCAGCCAGCCAGCCAGCCAGCCAGCCAGCCAGCCAGCCAGCCAGCCAGCCAGCCAGCCAGCCAGCCAGCCAGCCAGCCAGCCAGCCAGCCAGCCAGCCAGCCAGCCAGCCAGCCAGCCAGCCAGCCAGCCAGCCAGCCAGCCAGCCAGCCAGCCAGCCAGCCAGCCAGCCAGCCAGCCAGCCAGCCAGCCAGCCAGCCAGCCAGCCAGCCAGCCAGCCAGCCAGCCAGCCAGCCAGCCAGCCAGCCAGCCAGCCAGCCAGCCAGCCAGCCAGCCAGCCAGCCAGCCAGCCAGCCAGCCAGCCAGCCAGCCAGCCAGCCAGCCAGCCAGCCAGCCAGCCAGCCAGCCAGCCAGCCAGCCAGCCAGCCAGCCAGCCAGCCAGCCAGCCAGCCAGCCAGCCAGCCAGCCAGCCAGCCAGCCAGCCAGCCAGCCAGCCAGCCAGCCAGCCAGCCAGCCAGCCAGCCAGCCAGCCAGCCAGCCAGCCAGCCAGCCAGCCAGCCAGCCAGCCAGCCAGCCAGCCAGCCAGCCAGCCAGCCAGCCAGCCAGCCAGCCAGCCAGCCAGCCAGCCAGCCAGCCAGCCAGCCAGCCAGCCAGCCAGCCAGCCAGCCAGCCAGCCAGCCAGCCAGCCAGAGCCAGCCAGCCAGCCAGCCAGCCAGCCAGCCAGCCAGCCAGCCAGCCAGCCAGCCAGCCAGCCAGCCAGCCAGCCAGCCAGCCAGCCAGCCAGCCAGCCAGCCAGCCAGCCAGCCAGCCAGCCAGCCAGCCAGCCAGCCAGCCAGCCAGCCAGCCAGCCAGCCAGCCAGCCAGCCAGCCAGCCAGCCAGCCAGCCAGCCAGCCAGCCAGCCAGCCAGCCAGCCAGCCAGCCAGCCAGCCAGCCAGCCAGCCAGCCAGCCAGCCAGCCAGCCAGCCAGCCAGCCAGCCAGCCAGCCAGCCAGCCAGCCAGCCAGCCAGCCAGCCAGCCAGCCAGCCAGCCAGCCAGCCAGCCAGCCAGCCAGCCAGCCAGCCAGCCAGCCAGCCAGCCAGCCAGCCAGCCAGCCAGCCAGCCAGCCAGCCAGCCAGCCAGCCAGCCAGCCAGCCAGCCAGCCAGCCAGCCAGCCAGCCAGCCAGCCAGCCAGCCAGCCAGCCAGCCAGCCAGCCAGCCAGCCAGCCAGCCAGCCAGCCAGCCAGCCAGCCAGCCAGCCAGCCAGCCAGCCAGCCAGCCAGCCAGCCAGCCAGCCAGCCAGCCAGCCAGCCAGCCAGCCAGCCAGCCAGCCAGCCAGCCAGCCAGCCAGCCAGCCAGCCAGCCAGCCAGCCAGCCAGCCAGCCAGCCAGCCAGCCAGCCAGCCAGCCAGCCAGCCAGCCAGCCAGCCAGCCAGCCAGCCAGCCAGCCAGCCAGCCAGCCAGCCAGCCAGCCAGCCAGCCAGCCAGCCAGCCAGCCAGCCAGCCAGCCAGCCAGCCAGCCAGCCAGCCAGCCAGCCAGCCAGCCAGCCAGCCAGCCAGCCAGCCAGCCAGCCAGCCAGCCAGCCAGCCAGCCAGCCAGCCAGCCAGCCAGCCAGCCAGCCAGCCAGCCAGCCAGCCAGCCAGCCAGCCAGCCAGCCAGCCAGCCAGCCAGCCAGCCAGCCAGCCAGCCAGCCAGCCAGCCAGCCAGCCAGCCAGCCAGCCAGCCAGCCAGCCAGCCAGCCAGCCAGCCAGCCAGCCAGCCAGCCAGCCAGCCAGCCAGCCAGCCAGCCAGCCAGCCAGCCAGCCAGCCAGCCAGCCAGCCAGCCAGCCAGCCAGCCAGCCAGCCAGCCAGCCAGCCAGCCAGCCAGCCAGCCAGCCAGCCAGCCAGCCAGCCAGCCAGCCAGCCAGCCAGCCAGCCAGCCAGCCAGCCAGCCAGCCAGCCAGCCAGCCAGCCAGCCAGCCAGCCAGCCAGCCAGCCAGCCAGCCAGCCAGCCAGCCAGCCAGCCAGCCAGCCAGCCAGCCAGCCAGCCAGCCAGCCAGCCAGCCAGCCAGCCAGCCAGCCAGCCAGCCAGCCAGCCAGCCAGCCAGCCAGCCAGCCAGCCAGCCAGCCAGCCAGCCAGCCAGCCAGCCAGCCAGCCAGCCAGCCAGCCAGCCAGCCAGCCAGCCAGCCAGCCAGCCAGCCAGCCAGCCAGCCAGCCAGCCAGCCAGCCAGCCAGCCAGCCAGCCAGCCAGCCAGCCAGCCAGCCAGCCAGCCAGCCAGCCAGCCAGCCAGCCAGCCAGCCAGCCAGCCAGCCAGCCAGCCAGCCAGCCAGCCAGCCAGCCAGCCAGCCAGCCAGCCAGCCAGCCAGCCAGCCAGCCAGCCAGCCAGCCAGCCAGCCAGCCAGCCAGCCAGCCAGCCAGCCAGCCAGCCAGCCAGCCAGCCAGCCAGCCAGCCAGCCAGCCAGCCAGCCAGCCAGCCAGCCAGCCAGCCAGCCAGCCAGCCAGCCAGCCAGCCAGCCAGCCAGCCAGCCAGCCAGCCAGCCAGCCAGCCAGCCAGCCAGCCAGCCAGCCAGCCAGCCAGCCAGCCAGCCAGCCAGCCAGCCAGCCAGCCAGCCAGCCAGCCAGCCAGCCAGCCAGCCAGCCAGCCAGCCAGCCAGCCAGCCAGCCAGCCAGCCAGCCAGCCAGCCAGCCAGCCAGCCAGCCAGCCAGCCAGCCAGCCAGCCAGCCAGCCAGCCAGCCAGCCAGCCAGCCAGCCAGCCAGCCAGCCAGCCAGCCAGCCAGCCAGCCAGCCAGCCAGCCAGCCAGCCAGCCAGCCAGCCAGCCAGCCAGCCAGCCAGCCAGCCAGCCAGCCAGCCAGCCAGCCAGCCAGCCAGCCAGCCAGCCAGCCAGCCAGCCAGCCAGCCAGCCAGCCAGCCAGCCAGCCAGCCAGCCAGCCAGCCAGCCAGCCAGCCAGCCAGCCAGCCAGCCAGCCAGCCAGCCAGCCAGCCAGCCAGCCAGCCAGCCAGCCAGCCAGCCAGCCAGCCAGCCAGCCAGCCAGCCAGCCAGCCAGCCAGCCAGCCAGCCAGCCAGCCAGCCAGCCAGCCAGCCAGCCAGCCAGCCAGCCAGCCAGCCAGCCAGCCAGCCAGCCAGCCAGCCAGCCAGCCAGCCAGCCAGCCAGCCAGCCAGCCAGCCAGCCAGCCAGCCAGCCAGCCAGCCAGCCAGCCAGCCAGCCAGCCAGCCAGCCAGCCAGCCAGCCAGCCAGCCAGCCAGCCAGCCAGCCAGCCAGCCAGCCAGCCAGCCAGCCAGCCAGCCAGCCAGCCAGCCAGCCAGCCAGCCAGCCAGCCAGCCAGCCAGCCAGCCAGCCAGCCAGCCAGCCAGCCAGCCAGCCAGCCAGCCAGCCAGCCAGCCAGCCAGCCAGCCAGCCAGCCAGCCAGCCAGCCAGCCAGCCAGCCAGCCAGCCAGCCAGCCAGCCAGCCAGCCAGCCAGCCAGCCAGCCAGCCAGCCAGCCAGCCAGCCAGCCAGCCAGCCAGCCAGCCAGCCAGCCAGCCAGCCAGCCAGCCAGCCAGCCAGCCAGCCAGCCAGCCAGCCAGCCAGCCAGCCAGCCAGCCAGCCAGCCAGCCAGCCAGCCAGCCAGCCAGCCAGCCAGCCAGCCAGCCAGCCAGCCAGCCAGCCAGCCAGCCAGCCAGCCAGCCAGCCAGCCAGCCAGCCAGCCAGCCAGCCAGCCAGCCAGCCAGCCAGCCAGCCAGCCAGCCAGCCAGCCAGCCAGCCAGCCAGCCAGCCAGCCAGCCAGCCAGCCAGCCAGCCAGCCAGCCAGCCAGCCAGCCAGCCAGCCAGCCAGCCAGCCAGCCAGCCAGCCAGCCAGCCAGCCAGCCAGCCAGCCAGCCAGCCAGCCAGCCAGCCAGCCAGCCAGCCAGCCAGCCAGCCAGCCAGCCAGCCAGCCAGCCAGCCAGCCAGCCAGCCAGCCAGCCAGCCAGCCAGCCAGCCAGCCAGCCAGCCAGCCAGCCAGCCAGCCAGCCAGCCAGCCAGCCAGCCAGCCAGCCAGCCAGCCAGCCAGCCAGCCAGCCAGCCAGCCAGCCAGCCAGCCAGCCAGCCAGCCAGCCAGCCAGCCAGCCAGCCAGCCAGCCAGCCAGCCAGCCAGCCAGCCAGCCAGCCAGCCAGCCAGCCAGCCAGCCAGCCAGCCAGCCAGCCAGCCAGCCAGCCAGCCAGCCAGCCAGCCAGCCAGCCAGCCAGCCAGCCAGCCAGCCAGCCAGCCAGCCAGCCAGCCAGCCAGCCAGCCAGCCAGCCAGCCAGCCAGCCAGCCAGCCAGCCAGCCAGCCAGCCAGCCAGCCAGCCAGCCAGCCAGCCAGCCAGCCAGCCAGCCAGCCAGCCAGCCAGCCAGCCAGCCAGCCAGCCAGCCAGCCAGCCAGCCAGCCAGCCAGCCAGCCAGCCAGCCAGCCAGCCAGCCAGCCAGCCAGCCAGCCAGCCAGCCAGCCAGCCAGCCAGCCAGCCAGCCAGCCAGCCAGCCAGCCAGCCAGCCAGCCAGCCAGCCAGCCAGCCAGCCAGCCAGCCAGCCAGCCAGCCAGCCAGCCAGCCAGCCAGCCAGCCAGCCAGCCAGCCAGCCAGCCAGCCAGCCAGCCAGCCAGCCAGCCAGCCAGCCAGCCAGCCAGCCAGCCAGCCAGCCAGCCAGCCAGCCAGCCAGCCAGCCAGCCAGCCAGCCAGCCAGCCAGCCAGCCAGCCAGCCAGCCAGCCAGCCAGCCAGCCAGCCAGCCAGCCAGCCAGCCAGCCAGCCAGCCAGCCAGCCAGCCAGCCAGCCAGCCAGCCAGCCAGCCAGCCAGCCAGCCAGCCAGCCAGCCAGCCAGCCAGCCAGCCAGCCAGCCAGCCAGCCAGCCAGCCAGCCAGCCAGCCAGCCAGCCAGCCAGCCAGCCAGCCAGCCAGCCAGCCAGCCAGCCAGCCAGCCAGCCAGCCAGCCAGCCAGCCAGCCAGCCAGCCAGCCAGCCAGCCAGCCAGCCAGCCAGCCAGCCAGCCAGCCAGCCAGCCAGCCAGCCAGCCAGCCAGCCAGCCAGCCAGCCAGCCAGCCAGCCAGCCAGCCAGCCAGCCAGCCAGCCAGCCAGCCAGCCAGCCAGCCAGCCAGCCAGCCAGCCAGCCAGCCAGCCAGCCAGCCAGCCAGCCAGCCAGCCAGCCAGCCAGCCAGCCAGCCAGCCAGCCAGCCAGCCAGCCAGCCAGCCAGCCAGCCAGCCAGCCAGCCAGCCAGCCAGCCAGCCAGCCAGCCAGCCAGCCAGCCAGCCAGCCAGCCAGCCAGCCAGCCAGCCAGCCAGCCAGCCAGCCAGCCAGCCAGCCAGCCAGCCAGCCAGCCAGCCAGCCAGCCAGCCAGCCAGCCAGCCAGCCAGCCAGCCAGCCAGCCAGCCAGCCAGCCAGCCAGCCAGCCAGCCAGCCAGCCAGCCAGCCAGCCAGCCAGCCAGCCAGCCAGCCAGCCAGCCAGCCAGCCAGCCAGCCAGCCAGCCAGCCAGCCAGCCAGCCAGCCAGCCAGCCAGCCAGCCAGCCAGCCAGCCAGCCAGCCAGCCAGCCAGCCAGCCAGCCAGCCAGCCAGCCAGCCAGCCAGCCAGCCAGCCAGCCAGCCAGCCAGCCAGCCAGCCAGCCAGCCAGCCAGCCAGCCAGCCAGCCAGCCAGCCAGCCAGCCAGCCAGCCAGCCAGCCAGCCAGCCAGCCAGCCAGCCAGCCAGCCAGCCAGCCAGCCAGCCAGCCAGCCAGCCAGCCAGCCAGCCAGCCAGCCAGCCAGCCAGCCAGCCAGCCAGCCAGCCAGCCAGCCAGCCAGCCAGCCAGCCAGCCAGCCAGCCAGCCAGCCAGCCAGCCAGCCAGCCAGCCAGCCAGCCAGCCAGCCAGCCAGCCAGCCAGCCAGCCAGCCAGCCAGCCAGCCAGCCAGCCAGCCAGCCAGCCAGCCAGCCAGCCAGCCAGCCAGCCAGCCAGCCAGCCAGCCAGCCAGCCAGCCAGCCAGCCAGCCAGCCAGCCAGCCAGCCAGCCAGCCAGCCAGCCAGCCAGCCAGCCAGCCAGCCAGCCAGCCAGCCAGCCAGCCAGCCAGCCAGCCAGCCAGCCAGCCAGCCAGCCAGCCAGCCAGCCAGCCAGCCAGCCAGCCAGCCAGCCAGCCAGCCAGCCAGCCAGCCAGCCAGCCAGCCAGCCAGCCAGCCAGCCAGCCAGCCAGCCAGCCAGCCAGCCAGCCAGCCAGCCAGCCAGCCAGCCAGCCAGCCAGCCAGCCAGCCAGCCAGCCAGCCAGCCAGCCAGCCAGCCAGCCAGCCAGCCAGCCAGCCAGCCAGCCAGCCAGCCAGCCAGCCAGCCAGCCAGCCAGCCAGCCAGCCAGCCAGCCAGCCAGCCAGCCAGCCAGCCAGCCAGCCAGCCAGCCAGCCAGCCAGCCAGCCAGCCAGCCAGCCAGCCAGCCAGCCAGCCAGCCAGCCAGCCAGCCAGCCAGCCAGCCAGCCAGCCAGCCAGCCAGCCAGCCAGCCAGCCAGCCAGCCAGCCAGCCAGCCAGCCAGCCAGCCAGCCAGCCAGCCAGCCAGCCAGCCAGCCAGCCAGCCAGCCAGCCAGCCAGCCAGCCAGCCAGCCAGCCAGCCAGCCAGCCAGCCAGCCAGCAGGGAACTCATCAGGGGTGTCCCCTTCTACTTTTTTTTTTTTTTCATCAAATCCAGTCTCCTCTCTGCCACCTGTGCCGTCATTGCTCAGAGAATTTAGCTACTTTTCAGGATATAAATAAATGTTGCACAAAAGTGAACTTTTTCTGCTAGATAATACTGCAGTAACAACTGGTATGCACAATATTCCATCCAACATAGTGAAAAATCACTTCACCTATCTTGGTATTACAATTACAAGGAAACAAACACCTTTTTAAAGAAAATTTTATTAGGTTGTTGAAGCAAACAAGAAAGGACTTGGGACGATGGTCACCACTGTCCATGTCCCTGGTGGGCCGCATTAATGCAATTAAAATTAGTATTCTTCCTAAATTTTTATATCTCTTTCAGTCTGTACCTGTTTTTATTCCCAAATCTTACTTTGGTGCTTAATTATATCTTCTTACCTTTGGAAAGGTAAACATCCACGATTGAATAAGTCCCTACTTCAAAGATCTAAAAGAGACGGTGGCATGGCTCTATCTAATTTTTGTTTCTACTACTGGGCAGCAAACATTTGATCTGTCATCTTTTGGTCATATTTTCATAACCAACATAATTGTCCTGCCTGGGTGGAAATGGAGATAAACTCTGTCAAAAATCTCTCTGTCTCTGCACTCCTTGGATCTGCTCTCCCCATCCCCTCAATTAAATTAATCAATAACTCAGTTGTTAGGCATACCTTGAGAGTATGGGCTCAGTTCAGAAAGCACAGCGGTCTTCTGGGCTTTTCTCTGTCCAGTCCTATCGTCTCTAACCATCTCTTCCAACCTTCTTTACATGATTCAGTGTTTCAGGAATGGCACAATAAGGGCATCAAGCTTTGCAAAGACCTGTTTGTTGACCTTAAGTTTGCATCGTTTGAACAGCTTTCCGAAAGGTTTACCCTACCCAATTCTCATTTTTTCAGATATCTGCAAGTAAGACCCTTGAATACCAAATTTCCCTGAGGCTCCTGCTGCAAACATTCTAGATAATCTCCTCTGTTTGTCTCCGCTGCGTAAAGGCCTAATATCCACTATTTATGGTGAATTGATGGCTTCGAGTCACACCCCTTTGTGTAAAATTAAAACTGTTTGGGAGAAGGATTTAAATTTGTCACTATCAGATGATACTTGGAATTCAATTCTTAAACTTGTCAACTCTACCTCCTTATGTGCCCGCCACTCTTTATTACAGTTTAAGGTTGTACATAGGGCTCATCTCTCCAAACTTAAACTTTCCCGTTTCTATCCAGACATTGATCCTTGTTGAAATAAATGTAAAAGCGGAGACGCGTCTCTTATTCATATGTACTGGACATGCCCGAATTTGGAAAAATTCTGGAGGGATGTTTTTAAGACCCTGTCCTTCGTATTGAAATGCAATCTTGAACAAGACCCTCCGATTGCTCTTTTTGGTATCACTGGAGAGGAAGATCCCTGTGGGCACAAACTCGTGGAATCCACGTAAAGAATACGTGTTAACACCACGTGGAAAAGACGGGTAATTTAGGCATAAAAGGCAAGTCGAATTCCACGTGGTGAAAACACGTGGATTCCATGTGTCAAATCCACGTGGAATTCGACTTGCCTTTAACCCCTAAATTACCTGTCTTTTCCACGTGGTGTTACGTGGATTCCACGAGTTTGGATGTTGGCCCATGGAAAACACGTGTTGTGTTCAACGTAAATTCAGCAAAGTTCAAAATGTTTACAACATCCTGTGTAAAGCAGACACAAATCAAATAAATGTTGTAATAACTGCAATAATTTATTCATATTTAAAAACAAACAATACAAAATACACAAAAACTGGGTGTAATGCATAATACTGACAAAGAAGTGTGAATAATAAAAGACTAATTAAACAAACAAAACATCTAAGATGTCTCAAACAGCAAAAGAAACAAAATTACAACATGTAAACTTATTAAATTACACTGTATCCAGCCTCTCTTTCCTCTTAGGTGAATTTCATAACCGATTGGCAATGGAGCTGAGGGCAAAGGCTTCTGTAACATCCTGCGCCTTTACTACACTGTCTGTCAAAGGACAAAAATGTTTAGTATAATTCAGATGCATGGATGTTACGTGTTGGATGTTGTTGGGGATGATCTGTAACATTTAAGTGAGATGCATTACCTCTGGGGCAAACCAATGAAGGAAAATCCGTGAGGCAGGGGAATAATGATAACAAAAGAGTTTTATTTTTAGCCAATTTTCAAAGAGTAAACAAGATAAAGTAAGGAGAAAAGGAGATGTTGAGTGACCCCAAAAGAAAGAAAACATCAAAGTCAAAATGGAAGCTAACAGCTAAATCCCAACCCAAATAATCTAACTGCCAAACGAAAAATGTTGAAAATAAAACTGAAAGCTTCGGCGCATCCATACTCTTAGCTAATAAACAAAGTACATAGGGGGTTGTCACTCCCTAGCTACCCTTAACACCAGCAGGTTAACATTACGCTGCCAATATACCTGTCTCCTTTCTCTTGGTTACTTTGCCAATACTTAAGAATCGGACTAAATGAATCACAGCAATGCAGTGCTTAATGTTCGTTACAGACGTTCGTTCAGTAATAGGTGCTTTACAGTTCGCAGATGTGCGCACATTTACCAAAATGCAGACCAGATCAGACAAATAGATAACCCAATCAGACCTAAACATAATCTAGATCCCAGCACAGCTTAGAACACAAGTGTGCAGTCGACACAAAAAAAGGACAGTCGCCCGCTGGCCGAAAAGCAAGACGACTGACAGCAAGTCAAGGGAGCCCCGCCTCTTTTATGACGACAGGTCCACAGTCATTGGAGGATTGGCGAACCCCGGACAACCAATAAGCTGATCCTGTGCTTTTTAAAGAGAGAGAACAGAGACAGATACAATATGGAAAGAAACAAAATACCATAAAAACAAACAAATACACCAGGGGACATAACAATGGACTTCAATTGATCATACAATCATCGGCGTGATTATAGATTCCAGCCTTTCATTTGAAGCTCATGTAGATAATATCACCAGGATAGCATTCTTTCACCTCAGAAATATCGCCAAAATAAGAAATATATTGTCGCTAAACGATGCAGAAAAACTAGTTCATGCTTTTATCACTTCTAGGTTGGACTATTGTAATGCCTTACTGTCTGGTTGTTCAGTTAGGTGCATAAACAAGCTTCAGCTAGTCCAGAATGCAGCAGCGAGAGTCCTCACTAGAACCAGAAGATATGAGCACATCACCCCTATCCTATCTTCACTGCATTGGCTCCCTGTGAAATTTCGCATTGATTTTAAAATACTACTCTTGACATATAAGGCATTAAATGGTCTCGCCCCGCAGTATCTGAGCGAACTGCTAGTGTCTTACGATCCGCCACGCCTACTTCGGTCAAAGGATGCAGGCTGCTTATCAGTACCGCGTATTATGAAAACTACAGCTGGGGGCAGAGCTTTTTCTTACAAAGCCCCAAAATTATGGAATAGTCTTCCAAATAGTGTTCGGGACTCAGACACAGTCTCAGTGTTTAAGTCTAGGCTAAAAACCTATTTATTTAGCCAAGCATTTTTATAAATAGATTTGCCATAAGGTAAAGGAGCAGATCTGGGGGACTCATGGACGTAGAGTATTATGGTGAACTGGGGGGTGTTCTTCGTACGTCGCTAACTCAGTTAGCTGGATTTGATTGTTGTGGATTTGTCCTGATCTTGGATTGTTTCGTTCTCCGATGCTCATCTCGCACTTGTTGTCATAGCAACATGTCCGTAAGCTTGAACCTGCTCGGTAGCAGGTTTATTTCATGTAAACAGGATTAAGGCTGCGCTCCTGCCGGGTTATGATTGGTTGAAATGGTGAGGTCACATCTGATTGGTTAAAGAGCGCTGACGTGGACTGACTCACGTGGGGAAAGAAAAGTATCTTGCATGCATATATACGTCTTGCCATAATATATATATATATATATATAAAATTGATATCAAATATTATATTAGAACATAAATTCATAGGTTTTCTATTATTATAATAAACTAGGCACGAGACAGCCCTCAAGACCATTAATTCAAATTCTTGTATAATGTTTATTTTGTAACACATTTATTTTTCAGGGGTTCGTTATAAATATGCAAATATAGATATATGAGAGATAGATATATATATATATATAGAGAGAGAGAGAGAGAGAGAGAGAGAGAGAGAGAGAGATATGTATAATAAAAATAATTTTTTATAATGAAAAATTGGACAAAACTAATTTTATTATAAAGTAAACAATATAAAAGTATACATGTTTTTTTAAAAAATATTCATACTTAAATTTTTCCATATACAACATATTTTTTTCATATTTCTTATTTTATTGTCTCATGTAATTTGTAAAACATATGTGCATATTACGTTCTAATATAATATTTGATAGTGATTATGTGTGTGTGGTGGGAGGGGGGATCCATGGCAGGGAAGCATTTCAGCGCATAACACGTGGGGGGGGGGGAGCATTTCAGCGCAGGTGTTACAAAAAAAATTTGCTTGTTCTTTTTGTCATTTCGTCAACCAATCAAAGGGCTTGTGATCAGTGTTTCTACTGTCGATGCATATCGCCTTTTAAACCAACGCACGAACGCGCAATAATCCTAGACAACTCAATCCGGCCATACTAATCATGAACAACAGGTGTGCTCGAAGAACCGACTTAGCCAGGTCTTAATTAGCACGATGATCTCATCTTAGATGTGTCAATTCATCCCGGATGTTTCCAGCGACGTACGAAGAATACCCCCCTGGTATGTTTAGATGCTGTCTTCCTCAGTCTCATTTGATCACTCAGGTTTGTTGACGGTGAGGTGATTGTTTGCTTTACATCTCAGTTCCCCCTCATGTTTGTGTTTCCTTCTGGCTCCTCCTTTTTAGTTATGATGTCATAGTTAGTCCTGCCGGAGTCCCTGCTTGCACTCTACAGTAAATATACATTCACATTAGACATTGTGACTGTGACCATAACTAATTGCAATCTCTCCTCCTCTTCTCTTCCTCCCCCTCTTTCTCTTTCCTCTCTCCCCGTCTCCCCCTTTCACTCTTTCTCTCTCTCTCTGTCGAGCTACACATGTGGTTCCTGAGCTGCCAGTGATCCAGACTCCCTCTGCCCTCCGGACCTGTCTGATCCATCCTGGTGCCCGGTTTCTGGTTGGAGGTCTCATCGCATGGATGCCCCGTGTGTCTCTTTAGGATGTGCCTGGTCAATTCTATCTACTTAGAAGATGGTTCTGGCCTCGACTGGTGTTGTCAGCTGTTTCTCTGAGGACTTGACAATTCGATAGTTCAGGACTGGAACTTTCTACAAGTCTATCTGAGTCTCCAATAACTACTGGACTCCATTTTACATCAACTATTATAACATCAATTAACATCAACTATTATAGCTGAACCTAACACTTAACACTGTATAAATGCAGATCATTTCCTGCTATCTGTTTCACCCAGATGAGGATGGGTTCCCTGTTGAGTCTGGTTCCTCTCAAGGTTTCTTCCTATTACTATCTCAGGGAGTTTTTCCTTGCCACTGTCGCCCTCGGGCTTGCTCACCAGGGACTATCTGAACATTTTGATTCATACACATTCACATTCCATACAAACTTAAATAATTCTTTTGATTGTGTAAAGCTGTTTTGAGACAATGTCAATTGTTAAAAGCGCTATACAAATAAAACTGAATTGAATTGAAATTAAAAAAAAAATTAAATAAATAAAAAATTTAAATACACAGGCACTGTTGAATTACTTACCAGTTATTAATTTGCAAAGCGCCGTCTTTTCAAATGATGTTTTATCCCCTCGTGATCCCTTCATGTTTAGTTGACAAGTGAATTGGTAAGGAATCTAGAAGAAAAACTTCTATTTATCTTCAAAGAACTTTTCACATGATCAACAAAAGGCAAATATGATCTACCTGGTATTCAGACAAGGATCTAAGGAAAGTATTGAATCAATTAATGTCTGACAATTGTTGTAGCTACAATAGGAGTGTGATTTACTCATACTATAAGCAGACATTTTAATGAGGCATACGAGATAATATCAAAATCACATCAGAATTGACCAATAATTGCTTATTTTTAATATCATCGGCATCGGACTGACGCTAAGATTTGCACTATATTTCGAGCGGATATCTGTGGGGTTGAAACGATTATTCAAATAAATAATTTGATTATGAAAAATGGCCTAAGCAATTTCTCTAAAATGGAAGCTTTGTGTAATTTATTTCACTTACTAGAATACGCGCGGCTTGAGTGAGACACGCTTATTAATGATGCACCTTTTCAGTGCAGCGATCAAGACAAGATCCAATTTCTGTTTGTGAAAGTATTTGTGGAATATTCAGTGCATAAAAATAGAATTAAACAGTAAAAATGCATAAATAAATTTTTTCACGATGTAAACACATGCTGCGTGAGCGTACACTATTTATCGCAAAAGTTCTAGTTCAAGTTATAGTTACAGTTCAGTTAAATATTCCCATTTATTACAGACAAAACTCATTTTACCCGATAACTAAGTACAATAACCAGCATTCTATTTACGATACATCCGTTTATTGAGCTCTTCTGCCTTTATTCCAGAACACGCATCCATCTTTCTGTGACGTGACTCCACATGGCATGAGGTGATTGTGGGAAATGGAATTATCTTCCAGATAGAGCTGAAACTATTGATTCTTTTTGTAATCAAGTATTCGATCAATTTTTTTTATTAAAACTTTAAATGCAATAGAAACACCCCTTTAAATTTATCTAAGTTGTCATATTCCTAATTCATCGCATTCTCCTAAACCCATCATCTGAGTCTGTGCTCTGTACTATTCTGCTATTCAACCTACACAAAAAAAGACCACATTTTACTGTATTCTATAATTCTTTTACAATGTCATTTGATACATTATACAACATTATACAACCATCAATACCTCATGAACAGCAAACAGCCCTGGCCATCTTGTCCTGAACTCTGCCATCATAGGTTTGTCCCTGACTAACTCCTGTCTCTTATAGCAAAGGTCTTGGCCATCTTCTCCTTGATACAGTAACTGCATTGTTGTGTCTTTTTTTGACCTCCGACAACAGGGTTACCATTTCCACTTCAAGCCTATCCTGAGTCTCTCCAGCAGGAATGGGGGGGAACAGAAATTTACTTCTGCATTTCCACATCATATGTAAACTGAAGTATTTGAAAGTCTGTAGGCCATTGCGATCGAGCATTTGCTGATTCAGGGGAGGAGTGTGTTCTTTTGTCAAGGTGGATGAAGATGTGTCTTCATTTTGGTGCAAAGAGCCTTGACTGACATCAGAAGCATCAGACAATAAGATGACTTTCACGGGACTCTTGTCTTGTATGTCATTAATTTGATAAAGGTTAATAAAGTCATTATCAAAGTCCCTGTCCATGTACTCGAGACTGATGTCGTAAATAAAACAATAAGCTTCTCAGAACTAATAAATGGTCATGTAAGAAACAGTATTTCCATTAGTAGATGTAACAGATCTTACCTGTTGTGAGTAAAACACACATTTTATTAAGGACCAGAAAAACTGCAAAGGATTTTAAAAAAATTATTAAAAAATTTTATTTTAATTAGGTTAACATCAAGTATAAAAAAAATTTACCCATTATACACAAAAATATATTTTATTTCAAGACCATTTTCATATTGTACACCATGATAGCATGTGTGTACGATACCCCTGTAAAAACAGGCCAATGTTTAATTCATGGTCCCTCAAAACATGGTAATTATACACAAGTTTCAGATCAATTTAAAGTTAAACTATAAATACTGCAGAAATTGTTTATTTTTAGTACATGTTACTATATATATATATATATATATATATATATATATATATATATATTACACGTGTGTGTGTGTGTGTGTGTATGTATGTATATGTGAATATTGGTACACTGTACAATGTGAAAGTATTGGTACTCGAACACTGCTTTTGAAAAATAATCAGAATAATTACAGATGTACCACCAGTGCTTTTATCAAGCATCTTATTATAATGTTAATTTGTTCAAACCACAAGATATAAGTCAAGATAACAATTATTACTATATATAATTTAACTTGTATACTTTTCGCCAAATAATGTAAATATATGCAGTGGACCGACCTGTGACACGCGGCTAAATCCGTTAGCTAACTTCAGTCTAACACTAGGACTCTCACTACAGAAACAGGCCAAAGTTAAATTCCATATATTTTATCACATAAAAAAATATGTACTGGCAAAAAAAAAAAAACTAAAATCTGAGGGAAAAGATTACCTTTTTCTGGTGTTGACCTCCTCTGTCTAAACAGACAGGACCGCGCGCGGGCGGAGAGTCAATTAACTTTGCGCAGGTGTAGTTTGAATCGTCTTGCTCTTCTGTTTCATTAGCGGTTCATGACAGCTGGGGTCTCGCTACTGCCCCCTGCTGTACTGTATAAAATGTTGACTTAACATGAATGGTTTGTCATTAGACAACGTATTAGGAATTTGTACGGTCAAGTTGAGACAAAATTACGTTAATCTTAATAGGAAAAAAAAAAACACTTTACATCAACAAATACCATTATTTTAAGTATACTGAAAGTAATTATAATATGTAAAGTGCACAACCTGCCTTGTTAAATTTTTTTAGTTTGTTTACTGTTCAAACATTTTATGATAAGAACTTAAGTACAGATAACAAAAAATTCAAGGCATAAATATGTTGAAACGCTTTTCTCCAGGACGTTTTTTAGAGACCATTGACTAAAATCAACACAGGTTTATTTTTATCTCATGGGTTTTCACATGTGATCTCATGGGTTTCACACAAAAATGTTCCAAAAACACATTTTTGCACATGTAATACTGTATGTGAAATTCATGTCTTTTCTTTAAGGGGATAATACAGTATATTGTTAATTTTACTGCAATAAACCGTATTTTCATATGTTTTTAACTGTTAAATGTAAGGTCTACTCTGTAAAACTAATTACGTTTGTAATTATGTTATGGTTATCGCATGTTTTGTGGAATACGGTTTTATCCTGTTTCATATATACGGTATTTTACTGTTAAATTTACAGACATTTTTTTACAGTGATAAGCGTAACTTAATGACATGAATGAAGTAAAATTAGCACTTACTGTATAGTAGGGGTGGGTATTGGCAAGGAACTCATGATATGATAGTATCACGATACATGGGACACAATATTATATCACGATATACAGTATTGCGATACTACAGTTCACTGAAAATAAACACAGAGCTACAATGCACGTGGCTCTGTACAATCTGAGTGGTTGAATTACATTATACAATCACAAAACACACAAAATGGTTAATTATTTATGATTTCTCTAATTTTCTGTTCTCTTATTTTATTATCACAGATTTACAATTAGGACTGTATGTGCAATTGCAATGGTAAATATTTTATAGTTATACCCAAATAAACAGGAAAGGAATAGATATACTGTATAGGCAATTCTGAGTCAATACTTATAAACACTAAGTTTGCTTTATTCCATCAATATTGGTAGTGAGATGTTTAATGTTAATTAATGATTGTCACATTTATGTAAAGGCATACAAACTATGCATTCATGTTTGAACTGAGATTATACCACAAATTAGATCAAGCAACCATGAATAGGTGGTACAAAATTATTTTCAATTCAATTCAATTTTATTTATATAGCGCTTTTAACAATGGTCATTGTCTCAAAGCAGCTTCACAAAAATTAAAGAAATTTAACAAAAAAAAAAAAAAAAAAATTTATATATATAGAATAATTATATATAAAATAATAAATAAATAAATAAAATTATAATAGAAAATAAATAAATGAAAACAAATAATAATAATAATTATAGAAAAGAAAATCATTGGAAGTGTGGATGTGTGAGAAAAATGTGCAGATAATAATGAGACGAATGAATGAAATTTCTCTGATGAGCAAGCCAAGGGTGACGGCGACGGTGGCAAGGAAAAACTCCCTGAGATGGCATTAGGAAGAAACCTTGAGAGGAACCAGACTCAACAGGGAACCCATCCTCATTTGGGCGATAACAGATAGAAATGATATAACATCTTGTGTGTTGTGCAGGTGAAAATTCAATATGACAGAAATTATTTAAATTTGTCATGAAGACCAGTTCAGCATAGGGACGAGTCAGTAGGTGCAGAGGGCAGATGAGGTCTGGATCACTGGAAGCACAGGAGCAGCATGTGTAGCTCCAACCATCATAAAGCTGAATCCAGCTGGAGCTGGTCCTTCTCTGGATGCCTCAGGAACCTCGCAGGGTCGGCCTTTGTCTACTGAAGCTGGCAAAATCTCTCGATGCCTCGGGATGGATAGAGAAATACAGAACAGATGGGGAGAATTAGCGTAGTTGCCATTCGGTATAGGTGTACTGGAGTATGAGTACTGGGATGAGTTATGTGTATGCCAGATTAAAAAGATGCGTCTTGAGTCTACTTTTGAACTGAGAAACCGTGTCTGCTCCCCGAACATTGTCTGGAAGGCTATTCCAAAGCTTTGGAGCTAAATATGAAAAAGCCCTACCCCCTTTTGTAGATTTTGAAATTCTGGGAACTACCAGAAGTCCGGAGTTTTGTGATCTTAAGGCGCGTGGTGGATTGTAGCGTATCAGAAGACTGGTTAGGTATGTGGGAGCTAAACCATTTAAGGCCTTGTATGTAAGTAATACTATTTTGTAATTTATTCTAAACTGAACAGGTAGCCAGTGCAGGGATGATAATATTGGGGTTATATGATCATATTTTCTGGATCTAGTGAGAACCCTGGCAGCTGCATTTTGGATTAACTGAAGCTTGTTTATTGAGGATGCAGGACAACCACCTAGTAATGCATTACAATAGTCCAGTCTGGAGGTCATGAATGCATGAACTAGTTTTTCTGCATCAGATACGGATAAGATGTTCCTAAGTTTAGCAATATTTCGAAGATGGAAAAAGGCTGTTTTTGTGATATTTGTAATGTGATTTTCAAAAGACAAGTTACTGTCTAATATTACTCCCAGATCTTTTACTGCTGAGCTGGTAATAACAGTACATCCGTCTAAGCGCAAGCTGAATTTTGAAAGCTGTTGTGTGCTGGTTTTTGGGCCAATAAGTAATATCTCTGTCTTATCTGAATTTAATAAAAGAAAGTTATTGGTCATCCAATCTTTTATGTCCTGGACACACTCAGTTAATCTAGACAACTTAGGTATTTCGTCTGGTTTAGTTGAGATATATAATTGGGTATCATCAGCATAACAATGGAAACTAATCCCATGTCTTCTAATGATGTTACCCAAGGGAAGCATGTATATTGAGAACAACAGAGGTCCTAAAACTGACCCTTGTGGGACCCCATATTTCACTGGCATTATACCAGACGGTTCTCCATTTAGATCTACAAAATGGTAGCGATCAGACAGGTAAGATCTAAACCATTTTAGTGCCTGTCCCTGAATACCTATATAATTTTGTAAGCGATCTATGAGAATATTATGATCTATAGTGTCGAATGCAGCACTAAGATCGAGCAGGACTAGCAATGAGATGCAGCCTTGGTCTGAAGCTAAAAACAAGTCATTTGTAATCTTAACTAGTGCAGTTTCTGTGCTATGATGGGGCCTGAAACCTGACTGAAATTCTTCAAGGATGTTGTTATCCTGCAAGAATGTGCAAATTTGAGCTGATACTACTTTTTCTAGTATTTTTGATATGAACGGGAGGTTTGAGATCGGTCTGTAATTTTTTATTTCATTCGCGTCCAAATTAGATTTTTTAAGAAGCGGCTTAATAACTGCTAACTTGAAAGGTTTAGGGACGTGACCTAGATGTAATGAAGAATTAATAATGTTTAGGAGTGGCTCTCCAACCGTAAGCATCACTTCTTTTAAAAATCTGGTTGGGATTGGGTCTAACAGGCACGTTGTTGATTTAGCCGAGGTGATAAGTTTATACAGCTCTTCCTGTCCTATACCTGTAAAGCAGTGAAAATCTAAATGTGAAGCTATAGGCTGAACTGGATCGTGAGATACTATTAGAGGTTGAACCTCCATTATTTTCTTCCTGATATTATTGATTTTTTCATTAAAGAAGTCCATAAAGTCTTCACTTCTAAACTGTGATGGGATACTCTCTGCGGGCATCTTAGGTTTTGTTAGGCGAGCCACTGTACTAAATAAGAACCTGGGATTGTTTTGGTTTCTTGCTATCAGTTGGCTAAGATGCTCGGTCCTAGCAGTTTTTAGAGCCTGTCTATAGCTGCACATACTGTCTTTATACGCAATTCGAAAAACTTCTAATTTAGTTTTCCTCCATTTTCGCTCGAGGTTACGGGTTGCTCTCTTTAGGGCGCGAGTATGACTGTTGTACCACGGTGCCAATGTTTTATCTCTGACTTTTTTTAATCTGATGGGAGCAACAGTGTCTAATGTACTGGTAAAAATAGTGCCCATGCTGCTAGTCACTTCATCTAGATCATCTGCATTTAGGGGTCTAATAAGAAACTGGGACAGATACGGCAGATTACTTGTGAATCTGTCTTTAGTGGTGGGATTCATATTTCTAACAGATTGATAGCGTGGGGAGACACAGCTAATCTGTTCTACGGGTAGAGTATATGTCAGGAGGTGATGATCTGTGATATCATCACTTTGAGGTATGATCTCTATATTAGAGACATCTATACCATGGGATATAATTAAATCTAGCGTATGATTAAAGCGGTGAGTTGCTCCAATTATATTTTGCTTAACCCCAAAGGAATTTAGTAAATCCATAAATGTGAGTGCTAAAGCGTCATTAGCATCATCTACATGAATGTTAAAGTCTCCTACTATCAATACTTTGTCAGAGTTAACCAATAGGTCTGATAGCAGATGTCCAAATTCTTTAAGAAAATAGCCATATGGCCCCGGGGGTCTGTACACGGTGGCCAAGGTAAAATATAGCAAGGGTTTATTACGTATTTCATTTAGTGCAACATTAATGATAAGCACTTCAAATGAATTAAACCTGGGCCTTATTTTCTGGGTAACAGTGAGTACATCATTGTAGATAGTGGCGACACCACCACCGCGACCAATTAGACGGGGCTCGTGCTTATAGAAATATCCTGACTCATTCAGACCAAAATATTCATTTGGTTTAAGCCAGGTTTCGGTGAGACAGAGTGCGTCAAGGCAATAATCTGAGATAATTTCATTAACAATAAGTGCTTTAGGCGCAAGGGATCTAATGTTGAGTAGTCCAAACTTTAGAGGTGGATTTTGACTACTTATTTTGCCTTTTTCTGGTTTTATGGTTATCAGATTGTTTCAGGCAAATTTAACAAATTTATTCTTTTTTCTCAGTATTCGGGGAACAGACACAGTTTCTATAGGACAAGCTATGTGTGTTCGTCTATCACTACGGTGAGTTGTGATGTGTCTAATATGTTTGGAATCTACAGTATGACTTACCGCCAGTCAGATGGTTCGTAGTGTTCTGGAGATGTTGTCAGAGAGGACCGCTGCTCCAGCTCTGCTAGGGTGTAGGCCATCGGTGTGATAGAGCCTAGGACGCTCCCAGAAAACATTCCAGTTATCAACAAAGCGTAATTTCTGTTGTTGACACCAAGATTGTAACCATTCATTAAAGGCAAATAATCTACTGAACTTCTCGATTCCTCGCTGAAATGTGGGAAGCGGTCCAGATACGATGATCCTTGTCGTGGGTGATGTGCTGCGGACCTTCTCGACCAGGCTCCTGAAGTCCTTCTTTAGGATCTCCGTCTGCCTCAGCCTGGTGTCGTTCGTGCCGGCATGAAGAACCACAGCTCCAATGTTCCTCCTCAGGGCAGCAGGCACCTGTGCAGCAACATCAAGAACACGTGCACCAGGTAAACAGCGTGTGTGCACCTTACCTTTAGCCGTGGTAGCACGCACGTGACGAACGATGGAGTCTCCGATGACCAGGACGTCGTGTGCCATCTCGCGGAGAGGAGCGAAGCGGTTTTGGGTCGAGATGTCGAAGACGGGTGGTGGTGGTGGAGGGGGAGAGGTCCTCGCCCGGGGCTTGGCGTGCTTCTTCTGCCGCTCCTGTATCCAGGGTCCATGGTATCCCGGCGCCGGGGTGTAGGAACACTGGGCGGGATGCGTCCTTGGTGTGTTGGACCTGGGCAGAGAAACACGCGGGGTTGAGGTTGTAGGAGAATTCTCTCGCCGAGAATTTACCTGGGACAGGTGAGTGTCGGTCCGCGTCGATTCCAGCGTGGCTTTCCGCTGCTGTAACCGGACCAGCTTCACCTGTAGCTCACGGATCAGCTTCTCCACGGCCTCCACCTCCAAATCCACCGAGTGCAGCTCCAATGTCTCCTCACCTGCACTCAGAGGCAGAATCACAACCGACATGGTGTCTAAACACGGAAAATAATCGGTGTGAGGAAGCGAAAACAAACTTTACAAACAAACAAACAAACGTGATAGCCGGGCTAGCGATGCTAATGCTAATTAGCGATGCTAATGCCGGCTAAAAGCGGTGTGCTGCAAAACAATTAAAATTTAATGATATAACACGCGTTTCGAGTAAATATATTATAAGATACTTATCCGTTTTATGTACACTCTTCGTAAGGGGACGAAAAAGTTTAAAAGTTGGTCAGTATGGTGGAGCTCGGAAAAAAAGCAGCTTCTCAGTGTCCTCGATATCCACGTGATATCCACGTGGAAATGGGTGAAGAATAATGTAGATCTAAAACTCCATGTGGATTCCACATTAATTTAGAACAGGTTTTCCACGTGCCTAAAATCATGTGGAATCTACGTGGATATCAGGTGAAAATTGGTGGATCCACCACTTCACCAAATATCCACCAGAAATCCACGTGCATTACATGTGTTGTGCCCACTGTTATAAACAGTGCTTTATTCCATCAGTGTGCACCAGGGCTTTGGACAATATAGTGAGATGTTTAATGTTAATGATTGTCACATTTATGTAAAAGCATACAAAATGTGCATTCATGTTTGAACTGATACCACAAATTAGATCAAGCAACCATCAATAGGTGGTACTAAATAATTTTCCACGTGATATCCACGTGGAAATGGGTGAAGAATAATGTAGATCTAAAACTCCATGTGGATTCCACATGAATTTAGAACAGGTTTTCCACGTGCCTAAAATCACGTGGAATCTACGTGGATATCAGGTGAAAATTGGTGGATCCACCACTTCACCAAATATCCACCAGAAATCCATGTGGATTACACGTGTTGTGCCCGCTGGGATAAGAGTCTAACTCCAGCTAAAAAGCGATTGTTAATGTATTTTATTCAAGTGGAAGGATGCCACGTCACCCACTCACACCCAGTGGCTCAGAGATATTATGTCCTGTTTGTCCCTGGAGAAGATTCACTACACAATTCGTTATTCAGACTTGAAATTTCAACAGGTGTGGGGGTGTACTTATACGTCTGATCTCGGAAGCTAAGCAGGCTCTGGCCTGGTTAGTACTTGGATGGGAGACCGCCTGGGAATACCAGGTGCTGTAAGCTTTTCAATTTTATTTCACTTTTTTTTAATTTTTTTTTATGTCTTTGTTTACAGTTCAAATAGGCCTCCCTTCAGACCAAATTTCGCTTACGGCCATACCAGTCTGAGAGCGCCCGATCTCGTCTGATCTGGGAAGCTAAGCAGGCTCGGGCCTGGTTAGTACTTCGATGGGAGATATAAGACTGTTGATGTGATTAAAAATCATGATAACATAGATGCAGGTTACCAGCCTTTCTTAATGGAAGGATTGGTCTCTGCTGATCAGTTTACAGAGCCGGTTAAAGTGAAGATGCTGCGTGATACAGGTGCCATGCAGAACATCGTGGCTAAAGACGCGCTTCCTTTCTCTGATCAGACTTTTTGTGGTAGTTATGTGTTGGTACGAGGTATTGGGATGAAGACTGTTAAAGTTCCTTTGCATCAGATTTACTTGCGCTCTGAGTTGTACACCGGAATGATTAAGGTTGGTGTGCGCGAAACTTTGCCTGTGTGTGGGGTAAAATTTATCCTCGGTAATGATGTGGCTGGTGGAAAGGTCATTCCTTTTTTAGAAGTATATGAAAAACCCGAGATTGTTCTGTCTGATGAAATGTTCGAAAAATTCCCCGAAGTTTTTCCTGTCTGTGCCGTGACTCGAGCCCAGGCTCGTAAGCTTGCTGATGCCGATGATTTGGCTAGTACTTTTATGGCATCTTTGGAGCATGGTACTTTAGTGACTGACGACGCCAAGTCAGATGAAAAACCTGATTTAATGTTAGATGATGTGAAATTGCCGATGACTCGAGAAAATATAGTGGCCGCTCAAAAAGCTGACGTTACGTTGCGTAAATGCTTTTCTTCTGTTGTCTCGTTAGAGATAGCAGGTGAAAGAAAAAGTGCTTACTATATAGATAACGGACTGTTGATGCGTAGGTGGTGCAGCGATGTCTCAGATGATTTTGATTGGTCTACCGTCGAACAAATTGTTGTTCCTGCGTGTTACAGACGAGCAGTACTTGCATTAGCCCATGATCATGTCTTGTCTGGACATCTTGGCGTTAAGAAAACGTACCAGCGTATTTTAAAACATTTTGTGTGGCCCAGATTGAGATCTGATGTAGTGAACTACTGTAAAACCTGTCCCACGTCAGTTTGTAGGGAAGCCGAATCAAATTATTCCGCGCGCACCGCTTGTTCCGATACCTGTGATGGGCGAACCTTTCGAAAGTGTCATCATTGATTGCGTTGGGCCCTTGCCCAAGACTAGATCTGGCAACCAATTTTTGCTGACTATAATGTGTGCTGCAACACGTTTTCCAGAGGCGGTTCCTCTGCGCAAAATCACGGCTCCTGTGGTCATTCGTGCCCTTGTGAATTTTTTTTCAATGTTTGGGTTACCAAGAATTGTACAGACCGATCGAGGTACAAATTTTTTATCAAAGCTTTTTTCTCAAGTATTAACAACCTTAAAGATTTCACACAGAATTGCAAGTGCATATCATCCAGAAAGCCAAGGTGCACTGGAACGATTTCATCAAACACTGAAATCTATGCTTCGTAAGTATTGTATGGAGACTAGCAAGGATTGGGATGAGGGTACACCCTTAGTTTTATTTGCCGTTAGGGAAGCAGTCCAAGAAAGCTTGGGGTTTAGTCCTGCTGACCTAGTGTTTGGTCACACAGTGAGGGGTCCCTTAAAAATGCTTAAGGAAGATGGGCATTGTAGTTTTCATTTTCGAACATAACATGTGTTGGATTATGTGAGCAAATTTCGTGAACGCTTGCATCACGCTTGTGCATTAGCGAAAGAGTCTTTAGTGAAATCTCAAGTTGTCATGAAAAATGATCGTACTGCCGTTTCTCGTCACTTTAAGGAAGGAGACCAAGTGCTTGTTTTTCTGCCTGTTGTTGGTTCCACGTTGTCTGCACGTTTTTCAGGTCCCTATGAAGTGATGAAGAAGCTGAGTGACACAGATTATGTAATTCGAACGCCTGATCGGAGAAAAAAATCTCGTGTGTGTCATGTCAATATGCTTAAGGCATATTGTACTAGAGAGTCCTCCCCAATGACCGTGAGTAGAAGTGACTCTGGAAGTGCTAATCCTTCTAGTGTTGCACTCACTTGTGAAGCTGATATTGATCATGCTGATGATGAAGATGAGGGTGTGATTGTTCGTCACACTTCTCAACAATGTGTCAGACTTAAAAACTCTGAGGTTTTAGCTAACTTGAGTTCTTCTCTGCTCCATCTTTCAGATTCTCAGAGAAATGATGTTGAACTATTAATTCGTGCATTTCCTTCTTTATTTCATGATGTCCCTACTCGTACAACAGTATTACATGTATGAATGTATGTAACTAATGTTAATACATACTGATTAAAAAAAAAGGTTGTAGGCTGCAGCTGATAAGGCCAATGACCTCATATCTGTCAATATGAAGGGGCAGAGGTAGTTGTATGATTTTTGGATGTTGGTATACTGATTGGAAGCTCACAGGTTCAAACCCCAGCACCACCAAGCTGCCACCTGGACCTTTAAACAAGTCTAAGTTATCAATTCAGTAACATTTTTCAGTCCTAAGGATGAAATGCTTCATGAACAAATGCTTACCAGTCCTTAATCAGCTGGTCCACATCTGCCACTCAAATACACCATAAAACATTTCAGGAGATAATCACCTCCAGGCTCTAGGGATATAAAAACAAACATAGTATTGTTGGTTATGTTAGGCTTGAAAAGTGTGATAAAATGAACATGGCAGACATTGAAACCTGTATTCAGACAGCATACACTAACCTGTGAACAAGTTAAACTAAAGAGTTTTATTCTGCTAGTTATGTTTTAATTTAGTGCATCACAGCCAACTTGATTTGGATGCCTTGCTCAGGTCCTGTGGCTTCCATTCACAATATTACATTTGACACCAAGCTAATTTCTGCTTTTTTGAGCGAGTACATACCAGATCAAAAACTTGAAGATGAAGATTATATCTCTGGTCTTCTCTCTGACGGGTTCCTCCCTAGTTTCTGATGATCTCAATTAGTTTGTAGTGTTGATTGTCCAAGGAAACCAGTAATCTTGCTTGAAGTGGAGCAGATATAATTCTCAGAAACTCATTACTGATCTTAAAAAAAAAAAATGGTAAAAACAAAAATTGGACTGGCTCAAGTTCTTATGTTAGCAAATCTTAATTACAGTATGTATAGAAAGCAGTATGGGTAAAATAATGCCCTTTCAGAAAAGCTAACAGACCTGTAAACACAAAAGTGCATAAAGGTTATGTTTACTTTTAAAGTTATTTCATGACATCGTAATGGCTAAAATGTACTTGAAGTAATGTTAAATCAACATGTCAAATTTATGCCAATATTTATATACTGATACGGTTAAAAACGTGTCATAAAGTGTCACCAGTATGTCAGGAACATGTGCTAAAGCCCCGTTTCATACGAGGGAATATAGTTTTAGTGATATTACATTACTTACACATTAGCAAGTCCAGAAGGTTTTAAACATAACTATAAATACACTACAAACAGCACTCACTCCAAATTAGCTTGTTCTATGTTTACGTCACTTTCCTATTAATTTTTACATCGTTAACCAACGGTACTTAAATATAATTATTTTCATGTTATTCGGCGCCGTTGACTTACTGTAGAAACTCCGGTGTTTTTGAAAATCACCACGTTAGTTAAAGATGTTAGACGGTCTTACGTTCTCCTTTTTTGGAGAAAGTTTGGTTTATTCCTTTTTTTTCCTTGACCAGACCATTGACCACCGTTGGTGACTTGGGTTTTTGTGGAAGCCGCAATTTTTCTCAAATCTTCCTCATCAAGATGTGTAAGTGTTATATTTTGGTTATTCTTACCATAGTTCATTTTATCTAATTTGTCTTTAACTGTCCATTATGTATTTACCTGTATAGAGATTATCTATTAGTACTTTAATATATTCTGGTTATTCATTTTGATTATACATTAAACCTATTCCTATAACTAAATGATTATTTTAATGATTTTGAGCAAATCCATCTCTATTAAACTGCTTTAAAGCTTTAAAAAAAATAATTCTCCCCATTTGGAAAAACTAAATAACCATGGGCATTCATTCAAGTTCCTACCTGGAGTAAGCGTTCATCAGTGTGGACACAGTCTTCCTCTTGGCTGCACCTCTTTCAAGAATCTGATAGACCTCGTTTTTGTTATGTACGGTTATCTCCTCAAGGCCCTTAATAATAACACCTCCCTGATTCAAGTAAAAAAAAAAAAAAAAAAAAAAAAAAAAGTGAGAAAGAAGGCAGTCTGACAAGAAATTTATTTATTTTTTTGTCCAGACTTAAACATATGCAATAAGCTATTCATAACCCAATATATTCAGAAGTCATGGTACGGTCCCAGACCTTGTTCCTGGGGTCGTCAAACATCTGTAACCTCTCTGTGACGTCTGGTGAAGGACTGAGGAGATCGAACAGCTCTTCGTTATAGATCTCCAACAGGTAAACCTTCATGGAGAACTCTGTGCCGTTAGTCGTTAGCTTCTCAAAGATCTGGTCGAGAGTACGAGGGATGATACCAGCTAGAGGATCCTGAAGGAAAAGGGGGAAAAAAAAGAAAATAAATCATAATGCATCAACGTCTTCATCACGACTGCATGATTTGATTACAAGAAAATAACACCATTGTGATTATTCTGACGGATATTATGGGTGCTATTATAAAGTGCGATAAGTAACTGTTAGACGCTAGAAAAATGTATAAATATTTAGTGGTTACAACATGTAATGGCACAAACGGTGACATTAGGAAGATTACAAATATTTACCACAAAAAAAGAAAAAACCTTTATCTAATTATTACACCAAAATTACTTAATTTTTACAGGTCCTTTAAAATGTAAATAAAAATAATAAATCGGAATTGTACCTCCTCCCAGGTGAATTCCTCATTAGGTGTCCTTTCACCCTCCATCGTGAAGGTTTTCCCTGTGCCCGTTTGTCCGTATCTTAAATTAAGAGTAGAAACGTCGCTTAACAAGTATAAACAGTGCTTAAATATGAAGTGTATTTTCTGAGACTGATGTTGCAGATGTATTTAAACACCTAAATGATTAAGCAGAAGTGTTAAATGGTTTCCTTTTATTTGACACAGTGAAATAGTTTCACTTCATGTAGTACGTTTTCAATGAGAATCTTAATTGAGTTAAACCAACAACGATCAGGTTAAAGAAATACATCAGAAATACACACCTTGTCGAAAGTGTACATCTTCCTGGCGGTTTTGTCAGTGACATTTCCAGTACGGATCGTCACCTCTTTTCGACTTGAGTCACACTCCACCACTCCATGTGATTTCGACTTGCGCTCCACTGCATTGAAAGGCCTGGAAATCATTTACAATAAATATTGGTTATAAAACACATTTAATCTATATAGGTAGCATCTTGGACGACATAAGAATCCACCAAAGGCCACAAACGCACACAAAACGGGCAACTTGGAAATAAAAAAAATAACCTAACGTGCATGTTTTCGGACTGTGGGACTAGAATCCACAATCCTGGAGGTTCAAGGCCACAGTGCTAACCACAACATGATCAGGCCAACCATTACAAAAAACAGGCGATAGAAATTCTAAAGAATAATTCACAATCAAGATCCACAAAAATATATAATAATTTAGATTTTAGAATAATTACCATAATACACACAGATTATTCTCAATAAATATCTACAAAAGACCATCATAAATAATAATAATAAACAGGGACAAAAGACTGACAGCAGAGTAAGCCTTGCCAATAAATGTCAATAAAAACAATATTTACAGTAAACATTTGCAATAAACACCTATACCAATGCGTTACTCAATAAATATACAAGTTTACAGTTCTAAATAAACATTGTGAAAATAGATTCATTAGTAAATTTGTTGATTCACAACAAATCCTCAATAAATATTCACTATAAATTTGAGCTGCACAATTTAATTATTAAGTAAATGCTTTTATAACACGAGTTACTTATAATTTAATAATATTAAATAAACCACACTTATTATTTTGAGGCATATTACAATTTTACTTATGCCATTAATTCGGTGGCGCTGTCACAATCCTTCTCAATAAAAATTCAAAATCAATAAATATTCAGCATAAACCTTATGAATAAAAATAATAATAAATTGGCAATAAATATATTCCCAATAATACCTCAAAATAACCATAATAAGCCTTCTCAAGTATTCCCAATAATCCTTTTTAACAAACATCTACAATAATTATTTTCACCAAGTTCACTAAGACACAATGTGATAAGATCTTTTTGCACGCATCGTGATTTAAATTTACGTGATTAGTTGTGAAGCTCTGCCATAAATCTTCTTAATGAAACAAACATTCACCATAATCCCTCACTAATGCACATCATAATAAATCTCAAATATTCCCAATTATCCTTAACAAATATCTACAATAAGCATTTTTAATAACATACCCAATAATCCACTAGAATGAATAATGTTCCTGATTATAAATCCTGGACAACTCATTTGAAACACTAACACACACAGCAGATGGTCCTGATAAACCTCAACAGCAGCCATTAGACACAGGGTCAACAAACAGGAAGTTACAGGAAGAAAAGAAGAATTAAGTAAAAATGCTCACCTGCATCTCACCACTACTTGGATGTTTCGGCCCTTTTCATCTTTCTTGGTGACAGGTATGAGATTAGACATGGTCAGAGAGCCTCTCCTGGACTTATCCAGTTTGATCTTCACTGATTAAACCCAACTAGAAAAATAATCAAGTCTTCTGTTAGTCAACGTGCGCGAGCTGCTGCTGTTAGCAAGTCGAGGCTCGTGACATTTTTACAACAATTAACGTTAAAGTTAAAGCCTGACTACTGTACAAATAATTCCACTTAATCAATATTCTGTGTATAAA
>JAMASW010000069.1:0-53656 GCA_030522415.1 Channallabes apus | reverse complement strand
CCCTAACCCTAACCCTAACCCTAACCCTAACCCTAACCCTAACCCTAACCCTAACCCTAACCCTAACCCTAACCCTAACCCTAACCCTAACCCCTAACCCTAACCCTAACCCTAACCCTAACCCTAACCCTAACCCTAACCCTAACCCTAACCCTAACCCTAACCCTAACCCTAACCCTAACCCTAACCCTAACCCTAACCCTAACCCAAACCCTAACCCTAACCCTAACCCTAACCCTAACCCTAACCCTAACCCTAACCCTAACCCTAACCCTAACCCTAACCCTAACCCTAACCCTAACCCTAACCCTAACCCTAACCCTAACCCTAACCCTAACCCTAACCCTAACCCTAACCCTAACCCTAACCCTAACCCTAACCCTAACCCTAACCCTAACCCTAACCCTAACCCTAACCCTAACCCTAACCCTAACCCTAACCCTAACCCTAACCCTAACCCTAACCCTAACCCTAACCCTAACCCTAACCCTAACCCTAACCCTAACCCTAACCCTAACCCTAACCCTAACCCTAACCCTAACCCTAACCCTAACCCTAACCCTAACCCTAACCCTAACCCTAACCCTAACCCTAACCCCTAACCCTAACCCTAACCCTAACCCTAACCCTAACCCTAACCCTAACCCTAACCCTAACCCTAACCCTAACCCTAACCCTAACCCTAACCCTAACCCTAACCCTAACCCTAACCCTAACCCTAACCCTAACCCTAACCCTAACCCTAACCCTAACCCTAACCCTAACCCTAACCCTAACCCTAACCCTAACCCTAACCCTAACCCTAACCCTAACCCTAACCCTAACCCTAACCCTAACCCTAACCCTAACCCTAACCCTAACCCTAACCCTAACCCTAACCCTAACCCTAACCCTAACCCTAACCCTAACCCTAACCCTAACCCTAACCCTAACCCTAACCCTAACCCTAACCCTAACCCTAACCCTAACCCTAACCCTAACCCTAACCCTAACCCTAACCCTAACCCTAACCCTAACCCTAACCCTAACCCTAACCCTAACCCTAACCCTAACCCTAACCCTAACCCTAACCCTAACCCTAACCCTAACCCTAACCCTAACCCTAACCCTAACCCTAACCCTAACCCTAACCCTAACCCTAACCCTAACCCTAACCCTAACCCTAACCCTAACCCTAACCCTAACCCTAACCCTAACCCTAACCCTAACCCTAACCCTAACCCTAACCCTAACCCTAACCCTAACCCTAACCCTAACCCTAACCCTAACCCTAACCCTAACCCTAACCCTAACCCTAACCCTAACCCTAACCCTAACCCTAACCCTAACCCTAACCCTAACCCTAACCCTAACCCTAACCCTAACCCTAACCCTAACCCTAACCCTAACCCTAACCCTAACCCTAACCCTAACCCTAACCCTAACCCTAACCCTAACCCTAACCCTAACCCTAACCCTAACCCTAACCCTAACCCTAACCCTAACCCTAACCCTAACCCTAACCCTAACCCTAACCCTAACCCTAACCCTAACCCTAACCCTAACCCTAACCCTAACCCTAACCCTAACCCTAACCCTAACCCTAACCCTAACCCTAACCCTAACCCTAACCCTAACCCTAACCCTAACCCTAACCCTAACCCTAACCCTAACCCTAACCCTAACCCTAACCCTAACCCTAACCCTAACCCTAACCCTAACCCTAACCCTAACCCTAACCCTAACCCTAACCCTAACCCTAACCCTAACCCTAACCCTAACCCTAACCCTAACCCTAACCCTAACCCTAACCCTAACCCTAACCCTAACCCTAACCCTAACCCTAACCCTAACCCTAACCCTAACCCTAACCCTAACCCTAACCCTAACCCTAACCCTAACCCTAACCCTAACCCTAACCCTAACCCTAACCCTAACCCTAACCCTAACCCTAACCCTAACCCTAACCCTAACCCTAACCCTAACCCTAACCCTAACCCTAACCCTAACCCTAACCCTAACCCTAACCCTAACCCTAACCCTAACCCTAACCCTAACCCTAACCCTAACCCTAACCCTAACCCTAACCCTAACCCTAACCCTAACCCTAACCCTAACCCTAACCCTAACCCTAACCCTAACCCTAACCCTAACCCTAACCCTAACCCTAACCCTAACCCTAACCCTAACCCTAACCCTAACCCTAACCCTAACCCTAACCCTAACCCTAACCCTAACCCTAACCCTAACCCTAACCCTAACCCTAACCCTAACCCTAACCCTAACCCTAACCCTAACCCTAACCCTAACCCTAACCCTAACCCTAACCCTAACCCTAACCCTAACCCTAACCCTAACCCTAACCCTAACCCTAACCCTAACCCTAACCCTAACCCTAACCCTAACCCTAACCCTAACCCTAACCCTAACCCTAACCCTAACCCTAACCCTAACCCTAACCCTAACCCTAACCCTAACCCTAACCCTAACCCTAACCCTAACCCTAACCCTAACCCTAACCCTAACCCTAACCCTAACCCTAACCCTAACCCTAACCCTAACCCTAACCCTAACCCTAACCCTAACCCTAACCCTAACCCTAACCCTAACCCTAACCCTAACCCTAACCCTAACCCTAACCCTAACCCTAACCCTAACCCTAACCCTAACCCTAACCCTAACCCTAACCCTAACCCTAACCCTAACCCTAACCCTAACCCTAACCCTAACCCTAACCCTAACCCTAACCCTAACCCTAACCCTAACCCTAACCCTAACCCTAACCCTAACCCTAACCCTAACCCTAACCCTAACCCTAACCCTAACCCTAACCCTAACCCTAACCCTAACCCTAACCCTAACCCTAACCCTAACCCTAACCCTAACCCTAACCCTAACCCTAACCCTAACCCTAACCCTAACCCTAACCCTAACCCTAACCCTAACCCTAACCCTAACCCTAACCCTAACCCTAACCCTAACCCTAACCCTAACCCTAACCCTAACCCTAACCCTAACCCTAACCCTAACCCTAACCCTAACCCTAACCCTAACCCTAACCCTAACCCTAACCCTAACCCTAACCCTAACCCTAACCCTAACCCTAACCCTAACCCTAACCCTAACCCTAACCCTAACCCTAACCCTAACCCTAACCCTAACCCTAACCCTAACCCTAACCCTAACCCTAACCCTAACCCTAACCCTAACCCTAACCCTAACCCTAACCCTAACCCTAACCCTAACCCTAACCCTAACCCTAACCCTAACCCTAACCCTAACCCTAACCCTAACCCTAACCCTAACCCTAACCCTAACCCTAACCCTAACCCTAACCCTAACCCTAACCCTAACCCTAACCCTAACCCTAACCCTAACCCTAACCCTAACCCTAACCCTAACCCTAACCCTAACCCTAACCCTAACCCTAACCCTAACCCTAACCCTAACCCTAACCCTAACCCTAACCCTAACCCTAACCCTAACCCTAACCCTAACCCTAACCCTAACCCTAACCCTAACCCTAACCCTAACCCTAACCCTAACCCTAACCCTAACCCTAACCCTAACCCTAACCCTAACCCTAACCCTAACCCTAACCCTAACCCTAACCCTAACCCTAACCCTAACCCTAACCCTAACCCTAACCCTAACCCTAACCCTAACCCTAACCCTAACCCTAACCCTAACCCTAACCCTAACCCTAACCCTAACCCTAACCCTAACCCTAACCCTAACCCTAACCCTAACCCTAACCCTAACCCTAACCCTAACCCTAACCCTAACCCTAACCCTAACCCTAACCCTAACCCTAACCCTAACCCTAACCCTAACCCTAACCCTAACCCTAACCCTAACCCTAACCCTAACCCTAACCCTAACCCTAACCCTAACCCTAACCCTAACCCTAACCCTAACCCTAACCCTAACCCTAACCCTAACCCTAACCCTAACCCTAACCCTAACCCTAACCCTAACCCTAACCCTAACCCTAACCCTAACCCTAACCCTAACCCTAACCCTAACCCTAACCCTAACCCTAACCCTAACCCTAACCCTAACCCTAACCCTAACCCTAACCCTAACCCTAACCCTAACCCTAACCCTAACCCTAACCCTAACCCTAACCCTAACCCTAACCCTAACCCTAACCCTAACCCTAACCCTAACCCTAACCCTAACCCTAACCCTAACCCTAACCCTAACCCTAACCCTAACCCTAACCCTAACCCTAACCCTAACCCTAACCCTAACCCTAACCCTAACCCTAACCCTAACCCTAACCCTAACCCTAACCCTAACCCTAACCCTAACCCTAACCCTAACCCTAACCCTAACCCTAACCCTAACCCTAACCCTAACCCTAACCCTAACCCTAACCCTAACCCTAACCCTAACCCTAACCCTAACCCTAACCCTAACCCTAACCCTAACCCTAACCCTAACCCTAACCCTAACCCTAACCCTAACCCTAACCCTAACCCTAACCCTAACCCTAACCCTAACCCTAACCCTAACCCTAACCCTAACCCTAACCCTAACCCTAACCCTAACCCTAACCCTAACCCTAACCCTAACCCTAACCCTAACCCTAACCCTAACCCTAACCCTAACCCTAACCCTAACCCTAACCCTAACCCTAACCCTAACCCTAACCCTAACCCTAACCCTAACCCTAACCCTAACCCTAACCCTAACCCTAACCCTAACCCTAACCCTAACCCTAACCCTAACCCTAACCCTAACCCTAACCCTAACCCTAACCCTAACCCTAACCCTAACCCTAACCCTAACCCTAACCCTAACCCTAACCCTAACCCTAACCCTAACCCTAACCCTAACCCTAACCCTAACCCTAACCCTAACCCTAACCCTAACCCTAACCCTAACCCTAACCCTAACCCTAACCCTAACCCTAACCCTAACCCTAACCCTAACCCTAACCCTAACCCTAACCCTAACCCTAACCCTAACCCTAACCCTAACCCTAACCCTAACCCTAACCCTAACCCTAACCCTAACCCTAACCCTAACCCTAACCCTAACCCTAACCCTAACCCTAACCCTAACCCTAACCCTAACCCTAACCCTAACCCTAACCCTAACCCTAACCCTAACCCTAACCCTAACCCTAACCCTAACCCTAACCCTAACCCTAACCCTAACCCTAACCCTAACCCTAACCCTAACCCTAACCCTAACCCTAACCCTAACCCTAACCCTAACCCTAACCCTAACCCTAACCCTAACCCTAACCCTAACCCTAACCCTAACCCTAACCCTAACCCTAACCCTAACCCTAACCCTAACCCTAACCCTAACCCTAACCCTAACCCTAACCCTAACCCTAACCCTAACCCTAACCCTAACCCTAACCCTAACCCTAACCCTAACCCTAACCCTAACCCTAACCCTAACCCTAACCCTAACCCTAACCCTAACCCTAACCCTAACCCTAACCCTAACCCTAACCCTAACCCTAACCCTAACCCTAACCCTAACCCTAACCCTAACCCTAACCCTAACCCTAACCCTAACCCTAACCCTAACCCTAACCCTAACCCTAACCCTAACCCTAACCCTAACCCTAACCCTAACCCTAACCCTAACCCTAACCCTAACCCTAACCCTAACCCTAACCCTAACCCTAACCCTAACCCTAACCCTAACCCTAACCCTAACCCTAACCCTAACCCTAACCCTAACCCTAACCCTAACCCTAACCCTAACCCTAACCCTAACCCTAACCCTAACCCTAACCCTAACCCTAACCCTAACCCTAACCCTAACCCTAACCCTAACCCTAACCCTAACCCTAACCCTAACCCTAACCCTAACCCTAACCCTAACCCTAACCCTAACCCTAACCCTAACCCTAACCCTAACCCTAACCCTAACCCTAACCCTAACCCTAACCCTAACCCTAACCCTAACCCTAACCCTAACCCTAACCCTAACCCTAACCCTAACCCTAACCCTAACCCTAACCCTAACCCTAACCCTAACCCTAACCCTAACCCTAACCCTAACCCTAACCCTAACCCTAACCCTAACCCTAACCCTAACCCTAACCCTAACCCTAACCCTAACCCTAACCCTAACCCTAACCCTAACCCTAACCCTAACCCTAACCCTAACCCTAACCCTAACCCTAACCCTAACCCTAACCCTAACCCTAACCCTAACCCTAACCCTAACCCTAACCCTAACCCTAACCCTAACCCTAACCCTAACCCTAACCCTAACCCTAACCCTAACCCTAACCCTAACCCTAACCCTAACCCTAACCCTAACCCTAACCCTAACCCTAACCCTAACCCTAACCCTAACCCTAACCCTAACCCTAACCCTAACCCTAACCCTAACCCTAACCCTAACCCTAACCCTAACCCTAACCCTAACCCTAACCCTAACCCTAACCCTAACCCTAACCCTAACCCTAACCCTAACCCTAACCCTAACCCTAACCCTAACCCTAACCCTAACCCTAACCCTAACCCTAACCCTAACCCTAACCCTAACCCTAACCCTAACCCTAACCCTAACCCTAACCCTAACCCTAACCCTAACCCTAACCCTAACCCTAACCCTAACCCTAACCCTAACCCTAACCCTAACCCTAACCCTAACCCTAACCCTAACCCTAACCCTAACCCTAACCCTAACCCTAACCCTAACCCTAACCCTAACCCTAACCCTAACCCTAACCCTAACCCTAACCCTAACCCTAACCCTAACCCTAACCCTAACCCTAACCCTAACCCTAACCCTAACCCTAACCCTAACCCTAACCCTTTCCGTTGCTTAGGACTGCTGAAAATGTAGGCTCGTGGGCGGCGGCACGATAGGAGATATGGGGGGAAGCTGTCTGAGGCGTAAGTGCATTGCCACACAAGGGGTCGTTGGGCATGCGTCTAGAGCACGATCTGGGATCTGCCAGTATCTAGATTAGGGGTCAAGGCACCCTCAAGGACCATAAGGAGGGCTGAGGCCTAAAACGACCCAGGATTTCATGCCACTCTCGGAGGTTTGGGCCACCCCGGGACGAAAGGCGCTCTTTAGCTTAGGCTCAGACTGCGTGTCCTGACTCTGGTTTATGCTGTCCTCGAGCAACCTTCTGTTGATCGCTGTCTGCCTCACGACGCCTTAAAATAGGCGTCTGCTGGTCCAATCTTGCCTCTTTCAGAGCGTTACAGCTCAAGCAAGAATTATAGAATATGCGTCGTAGGTTATTAGGCCTAAAAACTATTACAACATTTGATTTAATTTATTCACTAAATAGGTCAAACATCGCTCACTAGGACATGAGGGAGATTGCAACTGTGATCCACCCTTTAAAAAAATATTTGGACTGCAACTGTGGCCTAAATATTAATTTAGAAACGTTTATTAGATATTATAAACTTTCAAACTTCCAATTTTTACCTTAGTGGCGTTGCATATGAGATTTTTTACCCTATTTGCGTTCCACAACCGACCGTGCCCCAGAGCATTGTGGGAAAGCTAAATCTGGAGTATATTTTAACTAATAACTCCTAAACGACAAAAGATAGAGTCGTGCCGTTTTTTGCAATATTATTTTTGTGACACACTGAATAAAAACAATGAATAACTGAATAATACAAAAAAATTTAAAATCTACCCTCAGTGTGAAACATATGCCGATTAAGGACCTGGGTTGGCCTCCCACTACAGTTTAACTTGGCTGGGGATTTTACTGTCATCTTGGCAGAATTTTCTCCATGAGATCTACCCAGTAGAAGCTTGTTGATCCGATTTGGGGTCATCCGCTGGGATCAGATGGTCTCCACACACTTCCCGGAGCAGCACTCTGTCCAAATGGTTCCGGAAACCTAGCGGTGTTAACAAAAGGGCCATTGGCAGAGAGGTGAGTCATGGTTATCTACCAGTCTTCACTGTGTTTAATATAGTCAAGATGTTTATTGTATTATGGTTCAAGCTGTATTAGTATAATTTCAGTTAATTTAAAAACCTTAGCTCTATAGTCTTTTATTACATTAGTATTATAAATAGGACTTTAAAAAGGTTCATTTATTTAAATTAATATCTTAAACTAATAAATAAATAATATTTTAGAGTGTTTGTATGACAGTTTAGATTATACTAGGATAATTTCAATAAATTTAAACCGTAGCTCCATAGGCTTTAATTACAACTACTATTATAACTAGGACTTTAAAAAGGTTCATTTATTTAAATTAATATCTTAAACCAATAAATAAATAATATTTTAGAGTGTTTGTATGACAGTTTAGATTATACTAGGATAATTTCAATAAATTTAAACCTTAGCTCCATAGGCTTCAATTACAACTACTATTATAATTAGGACTTTAAAAGGGTCATTTATTTTAATCAATATTTAATATAGTAAACAATGAAACATAAATTACTTATTCAATTGGCGATGAGGCACGAGCCGTGGACTGATCCACCTACGGCGGGCCGCCATGGAGGAGGGTGTCTAGTAATGGAAGGCCGAAACACCCTATGATTCTATGGTTTACTACTGATGACGTGTCTCACAATTTAGGATATCGTTGGGTTAAAAGGAATTTTAATCTTAGCTCACACTTTTAACCTTAAATAGGATTAATGCGTCTCCTATCCCTTAACTCAAAATATAACCGTTAGTTTTGAACTCTAAACCCAATTTCTTAAACCTAAACATAACCGTCAGTTTAAAATATAAGCTCTAGAACCCTAGGTCAGCATAACCACATTTTCCTGTAACCCTAGGTGTATCTGACCTTTAACCTTTCCACAGGCATGGTCACTTAACACTAATTCTACCCTATCTGGAGTAGGAGTGTTTGTGGATAAATTTTACCCCAGCCTAGCCCAAAACACGATCGTTAGCCTTGCATAATCTATCAGGCGCCATATCTGTCGATCGTTTGTATGGAGAGTGCTGGAGATGAGGCCTGAGTTGCAGGCCCGTGCACCACGTGGGTTCTGGGTTTATCCCAGGGCTACGTCTTTTTACCCTAACCTAACCGGCCAGTGCCGCCCTCGGTCACCTTGTCTCCGGTCACCTCCACGGTTGATCTTAACCTGGTGGGCAGAGGTTAAAAAAGCCTTACTGTTAACCTCCTTTTATAAACCACATGTATAAAATAACATTAACTTTCTAAATAAGCTATCTATTTAAATGTAACTTAGACACCCACTCAGGCACCCTAGTAATTAGGGGCGGCAGTATCGAGGCTCATTACTGAGCATGTGCTGTTATGTTTGGACTGAAGGGCACGGGATTTCCGTTGCTTAGGACTGCTGAAAATGTAGGCTCGTGGGCGGCGGCACGATAGGAGATATGGGGGGAAGCTGTCTGAGGCGTAAGTGCATTGCCACACAAGGGGTCGTTGGGCATGCGTCTAGAGCACGATCTGGGATCTGCCAGTATCTAGATTAGGGGTCAAGGCACCCTCAAGGACCATAAGGAGGGCTGAGGCCTAAAACGACCCAGGATTTCATGCCACTCTCGGAGGTTTGGGCCACCCCGGGACGAAAGGCGCTCTTTAGCTTAGGCTCAGACTGCGTGTCCTGACTCTGGTTTATGCTGTCCTCGAGCAACCTTCTGTTGATCGCTGTCTGCCTCACGACGCCTTAAAATAGGCGTCTGCTGGTCCAATCTTGCCTCTTTCAGAGCGTTACAGCTCAAGCAAGAATTATAGAATATGCGTCGTAGGTTATTAGGCCTAAAAACTATTACAACATTTGATTTAATTTATTCACTAAATAGGTCAAACATCGCTCACTAGGACATGAGGGAGATTGCAACTGTGATCCACCCTTTAAAAAAATATTTGGACTGCAACTGTGGCCTAAATATTAATTTAGAAACGTTTATTAGATATTATAAACTTTCAAACTTCCAATTTTTACCTTAGTGGCGTTGCATATGAGATTTTTTACCCTATTTGCGTTCCACAACCGACCGTGCCCCAGAGCATTGTGGGAAAGCTAAATCTGGAGTATATTTTAACTAATAACTCCTAAACGACAAAAGATAGAGTCGTGCCGTTTTTTGCAATATTATTTTTGTGACACACTGAATAAAAACAATGAATAACTGAATAATACAAAAAAATTTAAAATCTACCCTCAGTGTGAAACATATGCCGATTAAGGACCTGGGTTGGCCTCCCACTACAGTTTAACTTGGCTGGGGATTTTACTGTCATCTTGGCAGAATTTTCTCCATGAGATCTACCCAGTAGAAGCTTGTTGATCCGATTTGGGGTCATCCGCTGGGATCAGATGGTCTCCACACACTTCCCGGAGCAGCACTCTGTCCAAATGGTTCCGGAAACCTAGCGGTGTTAACAAAAGGGCCATTGGCAGAGAGGTGAGTCATGGTTATCTACCAGTCTTCACTGTGTTTAATATAGTCAAGATGTTTATTGTATTATGGTTCAAGCTGTATTAGTATAATTTCAGTTAATTTAAAAACCTTAGCTCTATAGTCTTTTATTACATTAGTATTATAAATAGGACTTTAAAAAGGTTCATTTATTTAAATTAATATCTTAAACTAATAAATAAATAATATTTTAGAGTGTTTGTATGACAGTTTAGATTATACTAGGATAATTTCAATAAATTTAAACCGTAGCTCCATAGGCTTTAATTACAACTACTATTATAACTAGGACTTTAAAAAGGTTCATTTATTTAAATTAATATCTTAAACCAATAAATAAATAATATTTTAGAGTGTTTGTATGACAGTTTAGATTATACTAGGATAATTTCAATAAATTTAAACCTTAGCTCCATAGGCTTCAATTACAACTACTATTATAATTAGGACTTTAAAAGGGTCATTTATTTTAATCAATATTTAATATAGTAAACAATGAAACATAAATTACTTATTCAATTGGCGATGAGGCACGAGCCGTGGACTGATCCACCTACGGCGGGCCGCCATGGAGGAGGGTGTCTAGTAATGGAAGGCCGAAACACCCTATGATTCTATGGTTTACTACTGATGACGTGTCTCACAATTTAGGATATCGTTGGGTTAAAAGGAATTTTAATCTTAGCTCACACTTTTAACCTTAAATAGGATTAATGCGTCTCCTATCCCTTAACTCAAAATATAACCGTTAGTTTTGAACTCTAAACCCAATTTCTTAAACCTAAACATAACCGTCAGTTTAAAATATAAGCTCTAGAACCCTAGGTCAGCATAACCACATTTTCCTGTAACCCTAGGTGTATCTGACCTTTAACCTTTCCACAGGCATGGTCACTTAACACTAATTCTACCCTATCTGGAGTAGGAGTGTTTGTGGATAAATTTTACCCCAGCCTAGCCCAAAACACGATCGTTAGCCTTGCATAATCTATCAGGCGCCATATCTGTCGATCGTTTGTATGGAGAGTGCTGGAGATGAGGCCTGAGTTGCAGGCCCGTGCACCACGTGGGTTCTGGGTTTATCCCAGGGCTACGTCTTTTTACCCTAACCTAACCGGCCAGTGCCGCCCTCGGTCACCTTGTCTCCGGTCACCTCCACGGTTGATCTTAACCTGGTGGGCAGAGGTTAAAAAAGCCTTACTGTTAACCTCCTTTTATAAACCACATGTATAAAATAACATTAACTTTCTAAATAAGCTATCTATTTAAATGTAACTTAGACACCCACTCAGGCACCCTAGTAATTAGGGGCGGCAGTATCGAGGCTCATTACTGAGCATGTGCTGTTATGTTTGGACTGAAGGGCACGGGATTTCCGTTGCTTAGGACTGCTGAAAATGTAGGCTCGTGGGCGGCGGCACGATAGGAGATATGGGGGGAAGCTGTCTGAGGCGTAAGTGCATTGCCACACAAGGGGTCGTTGGGCATGCGTCTAGAGCACGATCTGGGATCTGCCAGTATCTAGATTAGGGGTCAAGGCACCCTCAAGGACCATAAGGAGGGCTGAGGCCTAAAACGACCCAGGATTTCATGCCACTCTCGGAGGTTTGGGCCACCCCGGGACGAAAGGCGCTCTTTAGCTTAGGCTCAGACTGCGTGTCCTGACTCTGGTTTATGCTGTCCTCGAGCAACCTTCTGTTGATCGCTGTCTGCCTCACGACGCCTTAAAATAGGCGTCTGCTGGTCCAATCTTGCCTCTTTCAGAGCGTTACAGCTCAAGCAAGAATTATAGAATATGCGTCGTAGGTTATTAGGCCTAAAAACTATTACAACATTTGATTTAATTTATTCACTAAATAGGTCAAACATCGCTCACTAGGACATGAGGGAGATTGCAACTGTGATCCACCCTTTAAAAAAATATTTGGACTGCAACTGTGGCCTAAATATTAATTTAGAAACGTTTATTAGATATTATAAACTTTCAAACTTCCAATTTTTACCTTAGTGGCGTTGCATATGAGATTTTTTACCCTATTTGCGTTCCACAACCGACCGTGCCCCAGAGCATTGTGGGAAAGCTAAATCTGGAGTATATTTTAACTAATAACTCCTAAACGACAAAAGATAGAGTCGTGCCGTTTTTTGCAATATTATTTTTGTGACACACTGAATAAAAACAATGAATAACTGAATAATACAAAAAAATTTAAAATCTACCCTCAGTGTGAAACATATGCCGATTAAGGACCTGGGTTGGCCTCCCACTACAGTTTAACTTGGCTGGGGATTTTACTGTCATCTTGGCAGAATTTTCTCCATGAGATCTACCCAGTAGAAGCTTGTTGATCCGATTTGGGGTCATCCGCTGGGATCAGATGGTCTCCACACACTTCCCGGAGCAGCACTCTGTCCAAATGGTTCCGGAAACCTAGCGGTGTTAACAAAAGGGCCATTGGCAGAGAGGTGAGTCATGGTTATCTACCAGTCTTCACTGTGTTTAATATAGTCAAGATGTTTATTGTATTATGGTTCAAGCTGTATTAGTATAATTTCAGTTAATTTAAAAACCTTAGCTCTATAGTCTTTTATTACATTAGTATTATAAATAGGACTTTAAAAAGGTTCATTTATTTAAATTAATATCTTAAACTAATAAATAAATAATATTTTAGAGTGTTTGTATGACAGTTTAGATTATACTAGGATAATTTCAATAAATTTAAACCGTAGCTCCATAGGCTTTAATTACAACTACTATTATAACTAGGACTTTAAAAAGGTTCATTTATTTAAATTAATATCTTAAACCAATAAATAAATAATATTTTAGAGTGTTTGTATGACAGTTTAGATTATACTAGGATAATTTCAATAAATTTAAACCTTAGCTCCATAGGCTTCAATTACAACTACTATTATAATTAGGACTTTAAAAGGGTCATTTATTTTAATCAATATTTAATATAGTAAACAATGAAACATAAATTACTTATTCAATTGGCGATGAGGCACGAGCCGTGGACTGATCCACCTACGGCGGGCCGCCATGGAGGAGGGTGTCTAGTAATGGAAGGCCGAAACACCCTATGATTCTATGGTTTACTACTGATGACGTGTCTCACAATTTAGGATATCGTTGGGTTAAAAGGAATTTTAATCTTAGCTCACACTTTTAACCTTAAATAGGATTAATGCGTCTCCTATCCCTTAACTCAAAATATAACCGTTAGTTTTGAACTCTAAACCCAATTTCTTAAACCTAAACATAACCGTCAGTTTAAAATATAAGCTCTAGAACCCTAGGTCAGCATAACCACATTTTCCTGTAACCCTAGGTGTATCTGACCTTTAACCTTTCCACAGGCATGGTCACTTAACACTAATTCTACCCTATCTGGAGTAGGAGTGTTTGTGGATAAATTTTACCCCAGCCTAGCCCAAAACACGATCGTTAGCCTTGCATAATCTATCAGGCGCCATATCTGTCGATCGTTTGTATGGAGAGTGCTGGAGATGAGGCCTGAGTTGCAGGCCCGTGCACCACGTGGGTTCTGGGTTTATCCCAGGGCTACGTCTTTTTACCCTAACCCTAACCCTAACCCTAACCCTAACCCTAACCCTAACCCTAACCCTAACCCTAACCCTAACCCTAACCCTAACCCTAACCCTAACCCTAACCCTAACCCTAAAAAGGATTTAGTGCGTCTCTCATACCTGAACCCAAAATATAACCGTCAGTGTCTTCAGCCGCTTATTTAGAATCCTAATCCTAAACTTCAAACCTAAAACATAACCGTCAGTTTTGAACCCTACGCCTAAACCTTAAACTCAGAACATAACCGTCAGTTTTAACCCTAACTCTTAGAACCCTATTAGTTTCAAATACAATGTTTAAAGTCTAAACATTAACCGTAAACCTAGTTGACCTCGGACTTTTAACTTTAGGTTCCAGGTCGGCAGGGAACCGAGTCTTCCCAACCTATCCCCATACCCATCCTATCCCCAAAGTTCCTTGCCTTGGACCCTGTCCCGGGACCGTTACCCTTAATGTCTTCAACCTTACCCCTTTTCCAAAACCCTCACCTTACTCGGTGCCTATGTTTGACCTTAAAGCCAACAGGCATTTACTCTAATTTTACTTGGCTCAAAACACTTCAGCCTTTGCGTATAATGGCGTGACTTTAACTAGAAATGACCCCGAATCTCAACCCCCAGGCCCTGATTTTAATTTTAACCCTTAAGCGGGTATCTCGGCTCATGGAGGGTCTTTACAACAGCTTAGCTAAAAGCGGAGTCTTTAGCTCTTAAACCCTAAACAGGCGACACTGGTCGACCGTCATAATGGAGAAGGCTGAAAATGAGGCCTGAGTGGCTGGCCCGTGCACAACGCTGGTTCCGGGTCCTTCCCGGGGCAGTGGATTATTTTACTTTACCCTAACCCTAACCCTAACCCTAACCCATGAAAATAAATAGGTGATTTAACAGAGTTTTCACCATTTCAGCATCGAAACAGCCAGGAGAAAGATTCAAAAGCAAGTCTATGCCTGATGAAGGTTAAGATAAACCGAAACGTAGCGCCAAATAGACTTGCTATAAAGAGCTCAAAGTGTTTACCAAGGGGAGGGATGTTTTTCAGAGCTAAAGGGGAGATTTGAGGTGTCTGGGACCTTTGAAGTCGTGGTAGGCCAGTGCACAATGTTGGTTCTAGGCCTACAGAGACCCGAGTTTTCCTATCCTATCCCCAAATCCCACCCTATCCCCAAAGTTCCCTGCCTTGGACCCTGCCCCGGGACCGTTAACCTAATTTTCTTAACCCCTACCCCCCTTTTTCCCTAATCCTAACCCCACTTGGGTTCTTTGCGGGTTTTTGGAACCACAGTCTTTCACAAAAACCTAACCCAGCCAGTGCCACCCGATGGAGTTGGACTTGGATCATCTCTTTGTCTTCCACTAGCCTGAAAAACAGAAAATAACAACAAATTAAAGCTGAAAAACAGGTAAAGCAACAATGAATACTACAAAGAAAAATACTTACCTGTTGTACTTACCTGTCCTGATGGTCAAAATTCCTGAAAAAAGGAAAAATAGAACCATAAAAATTATGGGACATTTTTGGTAAAGTAAAATAAAATATTTACCTGGTGCACTTAATTCCTAAAGCTAAATTACAAAAAGAAAATGCTTTAAGGAAAAAGGGAAAAGCAAATTATTTTTCCTTGGTTGTATTTTAAGGGGCATTTTTTTCAACAAGGGGGCGGAGCCCATGAAAATAAATAGGTGATTTAACAGAGTTTTCACCATTTCAGCATCGAAACAGCCAGGAGAAAGATTCAAAAGCAAGTCTATGCCTGATGAAGGTTAAGATAAACCGAAACGTAGCGCCAAATAGACTTGCTATAAAGAGCTCAAAGTGTTTACCAAGGGGAGGGATGTTTTTCAGAGCTAAAGGGGAGATTTGAGGTGTCTGGGACCTTTGAAGTCGTGGTAGGCCAGTGCACAATGTTGGTTCTAGGCCTACAGAGACCCGAGTTTTCCTATCCTATCCCCAAATCCCACCCTATCCCCAAAGTTCCCTGCCTTGGACCCTGCCCCGGGACCGTTAACCTAATTTTCTTAACCCCTACCCCCCTTTTTCCCTAATCCTAACCCCACTTGGGTTCTTTGCGGGTTTTTGGAACCACAGTCTTTCACAAAAACCTAACCCAGCCAGTGCCACCCGATGGAGTTGGACTTGGATCATCTCTTTGTCTTCCACTAGCCTGAAAAACAGAAAATAACAACAAATTAAAGCTGAAAAACAGGTAAAGCAACAATGAATACTACAAAGAAAAATACTTACCTGTTGTACTTACCTGTCCTGATGGTCAAAATTCCTGAAAAAAGGAAAAATAGAACCATAAAAATTATGGGACATTTTTGGTAAAGTAAAATAAAATATTTACCTGGTGCACTTAATTCCTAAAGCTAAATTACAAAAAGAAAATGCTTTAAGGAAAAAGGGAAAAGCAAATTATTTTTCCTTGGTTGTATTTTAAGGGGCATTTTTTTCAACAAGGGGGCGGAGCCCATGAAAATAAATAGGTGATTTAACAGAGTTTTCACCATTTCAGCATCGAAACAGCCAGGAGAAAGATTCAAAAGCAAGTCTATGCCTGATGAAGGTTAAGATAAACCGAAACGTAGCGCCAAATAGACTTGCTATAAAGAGCTCAAAGTGTTTACCAAGGGGAGGGATGTTTTTCAGAGCTAAAGGGGAGATTTGAGGTGTCTGGGACCTTTGAAGTCGTGGTAGGCCAGTGCACAATGTTGGTTCTAGGCCTACAGAGACCCGAGTTTTCCTATCCTATCCCCAAATCCCACCCTATCCCCAAAGTTCCCTGCCTTGGACCCTGCCCCGGGACCGTTAACCTAATTTTCTTAACCCCTACCCCCCTTTTTCCCTAATCCTAACCCCACTTGGGTTCTTTGCGGGTTTTTGGAACCACAGTCTTTCACAAAAACCTAACCCAGCCAGTGCCACCCGATGGAGTTGGACTTGGATCATCTCTTTGTCTTCCACTAGCCTGAAAAACAGAAAATAACAACAAATTAAAGCTGAAAAACAGGTAAAGCAACAATGAATACTACAAAGAAAAATACTTACCTGTTGTACTTACCTGTCCTGATGGTCAAAATTCCTGAAAAAAGGAAAAATAGAACCATAAAAATTATGGGACATTTTTGGTAAAGTAAAATAAAATATTTACCTGGTGCACTTAATTCCTAAAGCTAAATTACAAAAAGAAAATGCTTTAAGGAAAAAGGGAAAAGCAAATTATTTTTCCTTGGTTGTATTTTAAGGGGCATTTTTTTCAACAAGGGGGCGGAGCCCATGAAAATAAATAGGTGATTTAACAGAGTTTTCACCATTTCAGCATCGAAACAGCCAGGAGAAAGATTCAAAAGCAAGTCTATGCCTGATGAAGGTTAAGATAAACCGAAACGTAGCGCCAAATAGACTTGCTATAAAGAGCTCAAAGTGTTTACCAAGGGGAGGGATGTTTTTCAGAGCTAAAGGGGAGATTTGAGGTGTCTGGGACCTTTGAAGTCGTGGTAGGCCAGTGCACAATGTTGGTTCTAGGCCTACAGAGACCCGAGTTTTCCTATCCTATCCCCAAATCCCACCCTATCCCCAAAGTTCCCTGCCTTGGACCCTGCCCCGGGACCGTTAACCTAATTTTCTTAACCCCTACCCCCCTTTTTCCCTAATCCTAACCCCACTTGGGTTCTTTGCGGGTTTTTGGAACCACAGTCTTTCACAAAAACCTAACCCAGCCAGTGCCACCCGATGGAGTTGGACTTGGATCATCTCTTTGTCTTCCACTAGCCTGAAAAACAGAAAATAACAACAAATTAAAGCTGAAAAACAGGTAAAGCAACAATGAATACTACAAAGAAAAATACTTACCTGTTGTACTTACCTGTCCTGATGGTCAAAATTCCTGAAAAAAGGAAAAATAGAACCATAAAAATTATGGGACATTTTTGGTAAAGTAAAATAAAATATTTACCTGGTGCACTTAATTCCTAAAGCTAAATTACAAAAAGAAAATGCTTTAAGGAAAAAGGGAAAAGCAAATTATTTTTCCTTGGTTGTATTTTAAGGGGCATTTTTTTCAACAAGGGGGCGGAGCCCATGAAAATAAATAGGTGATTTAACAGAGTTTTCACCATTTCAGCATCGAAACAGCCAGGAGAAAGATTCAAAAGCAAGTCTATGCCTGATGAAGGTTAAGATAAACCGAAACGTAGCGCCAAATAGACTTGCTATAAAGAGCTCAAAGTGTTTACCAAGGGGAGGGATGTTTTTCAGAGCTAAAGGGGAGATTTGAGGTGTCTGGGACCTTTGAAGTCGTGGTAGGCCAGTGCACAATGTTGGTTCTAGGCCTACAGAGACCCGAGTTTTCCTATCCTATCCCCAAATCCCACCCTATCCCCAAAGTTCCCTGCCTTGGACCCTGCCCCGGGACCGTTAACCTAATTTTCTTAACCCCTACCCCCCTTTTTCCCTAATCCTAACCCCACTTGGGTTCTTTGCGGGTTTTTGGAACCACAGTCTTTCACAAAAACCTAACCCAGCCAGTGCCACCCGATGGAGTTGGACTTGGATCATCTCTTTGTCTTCCACTAGCCTGAAAAACAGAAAATAACAACAAATTAAAGCTGAAAAACAGGTAAAGCAACAATGAATACTACAAAGAAAAATACTTACCTGTTGTACTTACCTGTCCTGATGGTCAAAATTCCTGAAAAAAGGAAAAATAGAACCATAAAAATTATGGGACATTTTTGGTAAAGTAAAATAAAATATTTACCTGGTGCACTTAATTCCTAAAGCTAAATTACAAAAAGAAAATGCTTTAAGGAAAAAGGGAAAAGCAAATTATTTTTCCTTGGTTGTATTTTAAGGGGCATTTTTTTCAACAAGGGGGCGGAGCCCATGAAAATAAATAGGTGATTTAACAGAGTTTTCACCATTTCAGCATCGAAACAGCCAGGAGAAAGATTCAAAAGCAAGTCTATGCCTGATGAAGGTTAAGATAAACCGAAACGTAGCGCCAAATAGACTTGCTATAAAGAGCTCAAAGTGTTTACCAAGGGGAGGGATGTTTTTCAGAGCTAAAGGGGAGATTTGAGGTGTCTGGGACCTTTGAAGTCGTGGTAGGCCAGTGCACAATGTTGGTTCTAGGCCTACAGAGACCCGAGTTTTCCTATCCTATCCCCAAATCCAACCCTATCCCCAAAGTTCCCTGCCTTGGACCCTGCCCCGGGACCGTTAACCTAATTTTCTTAACCCCTACCCCCCTTTTTCCCTAATCCTAACCCCACTTGGGTTCTTTGCGGGTTTTTGGAACCACAGTCTTTCACAAAAACCTAACCCAGCCAGTGCCACCCGATGGAGTTGGACTTGGATCATCTCTTTGTCTTCCACTAGCCTGAAAAACAGAAAATAACAACAAATTAAAGCTGAAAAACAGGTAAAGCAACAATGAATACTACAAAGAAAAATACTTACCTGTTGTACTTACCTGTCCTGATGGTCAAAATTCCTGAAAAAAGGAAAAATAGAACCATAAAAATTATGGGACATTTTTGGTAAAGTAAAATAAAATATTTACCTGGTGCACTTAATTCCTAAAGCTAAATTACAAAAAGAAAATGCTTTAAGGAAAAAGGGAAAAGCAAATTATTTTTCCTTGGTTGTATTTTAAGGGGCATTTTTTTCAACAAGGGGGCGGAGCCCATGAAAATAAATAGGTGATTTAACAGAGTTTTCACCATTTCAGCATCGAAACAGCCAGGAGAAAGATTCAAAAGCAAGTCTATGCCTGATGAAGGTTAAGATAAACCGAAACGTAGCGCCAAATAGACTTGCTATAAAGAGCTCAAAGTGTTTACCAAGGGGAGGGATGTTTTTCAGAGCTAAAGGGGAGATTTGAGGTGTCTGGGACCTTTGAAGTCGTGGTAGGCCAGTGCACAATGTTGGTTCTAGGCCTACAGAGACCCGAGTTTTCCTATCCTATCCCCAAATCCCACCCTATCCCCAAAGTTCCCTGCCTTGGACCCTGCCCCGGGACCGTTAACCTAATTTTCTTAACCCCTACCCCCCTTTTTCCCTAATCCTAACCCCACTTGGGTTCTTTGCGGGTTTTTGGAACCACAGTCTTTCACAAAAACCTAACCCAGCCAGTGCCACCCGATGGAGTTGGACTTGGATCATCTCTTTGTCTTCCACTAGCCTGAAAAACAGAAAATAACAACAAATTAAAGCTGAAAAACAGGTAAAGCAACAATGAATACTACAAAGAAAAATACTTACCTGTTGTACTTACCTGTCCTGATGGTCAAAATTCCTGAAAAAAGGAAAAATAGAACCATAAAAATTATGGGACATTTTTGGTAAAGTAAAATAAAATATTTACCTGGTGCACTTAATTCCTAAAGCTAAATTACAAAAAGAAAATGCTTTAAGGAAAAAGGGAAAAGCAAATTATTTTTCCTTGGTTGTATTTTAAGGGGCATTTTTTTCAACAAGGGGGCGGAGCCCATGAAAATAAATAGGTGATTTAACAGAGTTTTCACCATTTCAGCATCGAAACAGCCAGGAGAAAGATTCAAAAGCAAGTCTATGCCTGATGAAGGTTAAGATAAACCGAAACGTAGCGCCAAATAGACTTGCTATAAAGAGCTCAAAGTGTTTACCAAGGGGAGGGATGTTTTTCAGAGCTAAAGGGGAGATTTGAGGTGTCTGGGACCTTTGAAGTCGTGGTAGGCCAGTGCACAATGTTGGTTCTAGGCCTACAGAGACCCGAGTTTTCCTATCCTATCCCCAAATCCCACCCTATCCCCAAAGTTCCCTGCCTTGGACCCTGCCCCGGGACCGTTAACCTAATTTTCTTAACCCCTACCCCCCTTTTTCCCTAATCCTAACCCCACTTGGGTTCTTTGCGGGTTTTTGGAACCACAGTCTTTCACAAAAACCTAACCCAGCCAGTGCCACCCGATGGAGTTGGACTTGGATCATCTCTTTGTCTTCCACTAGCCTGAAAAACAGAAAATAACAACAAATTAAAGCTGAAAAACAGGTAAAGCAACAATGAATACTACAAAGAAAAATACTTACCTGTTGTACTTACCTGTCCTGATGGTCAAAATTCCTGAAAAAAGGAAAAATAGAACCATAAAAATTATGGGACATTTTTGGTAAAGTAAAATAAAATATTTACCTGGTGCACTTAATTCCTAAAGCTAAATTACAAAAAGAAAATGCTTTAAGGAAAAAGGGAAAAGCAAATTATTTTTCCTTGGTTGTATTTTAAGGGGCATTTTTTTCAACAAGGGGGCGGAGCCCATGAAAATAAATAGGTGATTTAACAGAGTTTTCACCATTTCAGCATCGAAACAGCCAGGAGAAAGATTCAAAAGCAAGTCTATGCCTGATGAAGGTTAAGATAAACCGAAACGTAGCGCCAAATAGACTTGCTATAAAGAGCTCAAAGTGTTTACCAAGGGGAGGGATGTTTTTCAGAGCTAAAGGGGAGATTTGAGGTGTCTGGGACCTTTGAAGTCGTGGTAGGCCAGTGCACAATGTTGGTTCTAGGCCTACAGAGACCCGAGTTTTCCTATCCTATCCCCAAATCCCACCCTATCCCCAAAGTTCCCTGCCTTGGACCCTGCCCCGGGACCGTTAACCTAATTTTCTTAACCCCTACCCCCCTTTTTCCCTAATCCTAACCCCACTTGGGTTCTTTGCGGGTTTTTGGAACCACAGTCTTTCACAAAAACCTAACCCAGCCAGTGCCACCCGATGGAGTTGGACTTGGATCATCTCTTTGTCTTCCACTAGCCTGAAAAACAGAAAATAACAACAAATTAAAGCTGAAAAACAGGTAAAGCAACAATGAATACTACAAAGAAAAATACTTACCTGTTGTACTTACCTGTCCTGATGGTCAAAATTCCTGAAAAAAGGAAAAATAGAACCATAAAAATTATGGGACATTTTTGGTAAAGTAAAATAAAATATTTACCTGGTGCACTTAATTCCTAAAGCTAAATTACAAAAAGAAAATGCTTTAAGGAAAAAGGGAAAAGCAAATTATTTTTCCTTGGTTGTATTTTAAGGGGCATTTTTTTCAACAAGGGGGCGGAGCCCATGAAAATAAATAGGTGATTTAACAGAGTTTTCACCATTTCAGCATCGAAACAGCCAGGAGAAAGATTCAAAAGCAAGTCTATGCCTGATGAAGGTTAAGATAAACCGAAACGTAGCGCCAAATAGACTTGCTATAAAGAGCTCAAAGTGTTTACCAAGGGGAGGGATGTTTTTCAGAGCTAAAGGGGAGATTTGAGGTGTCTGGGACCTTTGAAGTCGTGGTAGGCCAGTGCACAATGTTGGTTCTAGGCCTACAGAGACCCGAGTTTTCCTATCCTATCCCCAAATCCCACCCTATCCCCAAAGTTCCCTGCCTTGGACCCTGCCCCGGGACCGTTAACCTAATTTTCTTAACCCCTACCCCCCTTTTTCCCTAATCCTAACCCCACTTGGGTTCTTTGCGGGTTTTTGGAACCACAGTCTTTCACAAAAACCTAACCCAGCCAGTGCCACCCGATGGAGTTGGACTTGGATCATCTCTTTGTCTTCCACTAGCCTGAAAAACAGAAAATAACAACAAATTAAAGCTGAAAAACAGGTAAAGCAACAATGAATACTACAAAGAAAAATACTTACCTGTTGTACTTACCTGTCCTGATGGTCAAAATTCCTGAAAAAAGGAAAAATAGAACCATAAAAATTATGGGACATTTTTGGTAAAGTAAAATAAAATATTTACCTGGTGCACTTAATTCCTAAAGCTAAATTACAAAAAGAAAATGCTTTAAGGAAAAAGGGAAAAGCAAATTATTTTTCCTTGGTTGTATTTTAAGGGGCATTTTTTTCAACAAGGGGGCGGAGCCCATGAAAATAAATAGGTGATTTAACAGAGTTTTCACCATTTCAGCATCGAAACAGCCAGGAGAAAGATTCAAAAGCAAGTCTATGCCTGATGAAGGTTAAGATAAACCGAAACGTAGCGCCAAATAGACTTGCTATAAAGAGCTCAAAGTGTTTACCAAGGGGAGGGATGTTTTTCAGAGCTAAAGGGGAGATTTGAGGTGTCTGGGACCTTTGAAGTCGTGGTAGGCCAGTGCACAATGTTGGTTCTAGGCCTACAGAGACCCGAGTTTTCCTATCCTATCCCCAAATCCCACCCTATCCCCAAAGTTCCCTGCCTTGGACCCTGCCCCGGGACCGTTAACCTAATTTTCTTAACCCCTACCCCCCTTTTTCCCTAATCCTAACCCCACTTGGGTTCTTTGCGGGTTTTTGGAACCACAGTCTTTCACAAAAACCTAACCCAGCCAGTGCCACCCGATGGAGTTGGACTTGGATCATCTCTTTGTCTTCCACTAGCCTGAAAAACAGAAAATAACAACAAATTAAAGCTGAAAAACAGGTAAAGCAACAATGAATACTACAAAGAAAAATACTTACCTGTTGTACTTACCTGTCCTGATGGTCAAAATTCCTGAAAAAAGGAAAAATAGAACCATAAAAATTATGGGACATTTTTGGTAAAGTAAAATAAAATATTTACCTGGTGCACTTAATTCCTAAAGCTAAATTACAAAAAGAAAATGCTTTAAGGAAAAAGGGAAAAGCAAATTATTTTTCCTTGGTTGTATTTTAAGGGGCATTTTTTTCAACAAGGGGGCGGAGCCCATGAAAATAAATAGGTGATTTAACAGAGTTTTCACCATTTCAGCATCGAAACAGCCAGGAGAAAGATTCAAAAGCAAGTCTATGCCTGATGAAGGTTAAGATAAACCGAAACGTAGCGCCAAATAGACTTGCTATAAAGAGCTCAAAGTGTTTACCAAGGGGAGGGATGTTTTTCAGAGCTAAAGGGGAGATTTGAGGTGTCTGGGACCTTTGAAGTCGTGGTAGGCCAGTGCACAATGTTGGTTCTAGGCCTACAGAGACCCGAGTTTTCCTATCCTATCCCCAAATCCCACCCTATCCCCAAAGTTCCCTGCCTTGGACCCTGCCCCGGGACCGTTAACCTAATTTTCTTAACCCCTACCCCCCTTTTTCCCTAATCCTAACCCCACTTGGGTTCTTTGCGGGTTTTTGGAACCACAGTCTTTCACAAAAACCTAACCCAGCCAGTGCCACCCGATGGAGTTGGACTTGGATCATCTCTTTGTCTTCCACTAGCCTGAAAAACAGAAAATAACAACAAATTAAAGCTGAAAAACAGGTAAAGCAACAATGAATACTACAAAGAAAAATACTTACCTGTTGTACTTACCTGTCCTGATGGTCAAAATTCCTGAAAAAAGGAAAAATAGAACCATAAAAATTATGGGACATTTTTGGTAAAGTAAAATAAAATATTTACCTGGTGCACTTAATTCCTAAAGCTAAATTACAAAAAGAAAATGCTTTAAGGAAAAAGGGAAAAGCAAATTATTTTTCCTTGGTTGTATTTTAAGGGGCATTTTTTTCAACAAGGGGGCGGAGCCCATGAAAATAAATAGGTGATTTAACAGAGTTTTCACCATTTCAGCATCGAAACAGCCAGGAGAAAGATTCAAAAGCAAGTCTATGCCTGATGAAGGTTAAGATAAACCGAAACGTAGCGCCAAATAGACTTGCTATAAAGAGCTCAAAGTGTTTACCAAGGGGAGGGATGTTTTTCAGAGCTAAAGGGGAGATTTGAGGTGTCTGGGACCTTTGAAGTCGTGGTAGGCCAGTGCACAATGTTGGTTCTAGGCCTACAGAGACCCGAGTTTTCCTATCCTATCCCCAAATCCCACCCTATCCCCAAAGTTCCCTGCCTTGGACCCTGCCCCGGGACCGTTAACCTAATTTTCTTAACCCCTACCCCCCTTTTTCCCTAATCCTAACCCCACTTGGGTTCTTTGCGGGTTTTTGGAACCACAGTCTTTCACAAAAACCTAACCCAGCCAGTGCCACCCGATGGAGTTGGACTTGGATCATCTCTTTGTCTTCCACTAGCCTGAAAAACAGAAAATAACAACAAATTAAAGCTGAAAAACAGGTAAAGCAACAATGAATACTACAAAGAAAAATACTTACCTGTTGTACTTACCTGTCCTGATGGTCAAAATTCCTGAAAAAAGGAAAAATAGAACCATAAAAATTATGGGACATTTTTGGTAAAGTAAAATAAAATATTTACCTGGTGCACTTAATTCCTAAAGCTAAATTACAAAAAGAAAATGCTTTAAGGAAAAAGGGAAAAGCAAATTATTTTTCCTTGGTTGTATTTTAAGGGGCATTTTTTTCAACAAGGGGGCGGAGCCCATGAAAATAAATAGGTGATTTAACAGAGTTTTCACCATTTCAGCATCGAAACAGCCAGGAGAAAGATTCAAAAGCAAGTCTATGCCTGATGAAGGTTAAGATAAACCGAAACGTAGCGCCAAATAGACTTGCTATAAAGAGCTCAAAGTGTTTACCAAGGGGAGGGATGTTTTTCAGAGCTAAAGGGGAGATTTGAGGTGTCTGGGACCTTTGAAGTCGTGGTAGGCCAGTGCACAATGTTGGTTCTAGGCCTACAGAGACCCGAGTTTTCCTATCCTATCCCCAAATCCCACCCTATCCCCAAAGTTCCCTGCCTTGGACCCTGCCCCGGGACCGTTAACCTAATTTTCTTAACCCCTACCCCCCTTTTTCCCTAATCCTAACCCCACTTGGGTTCTTTGCGGGTTTTTGGAACCACAGTCTTTCACAAAAACCTAACCCAGCCAGTGCCACCCGATGGAGTTGGACTTGGATCATCTCTTTGTCTTCCACTAGCCTGAAAAACAGAAAATAACAACAAATTAAAGCTGAAAAACAGGTAAAGCAACAATGAATACTACAAAGAAAAATACTTACCTGTTGTACTTACCTGTCCTGATGGTCAAAATTCCTGAAAAAAGGAAAAATAGAACCATAAAAATTATGGGACATTTTTGGTAAAGTAAAATAAAATATTTACCTGGTGCACTTAATTCCTAAAGCTAAATTACAAAAAGAAAATGCTTTAAGGAAAAAGGGAAAAGCAAATTATTTTTCCTTGGTTGTATTTTAAGGGGCATTTTTTTCAACAAGGGGGCGGAGCCCATGAAAATAAATAGGTGATTTAACAGAGTTTTCACCATTTCAGCATCGAAACAGCCAGGAGAAAGATTCAAAAGCAAGTCTATGCCTGATGAAGGTTAAGATAAACCGAAACGTAGCGCCAAATAGACTTGCTATAAAGAGCTCAAAGTGTTTACCAAGGGGAGGGATGTTTTTCAGAGCTAAAGGGGAGATTTGAGGTGTCTGGGACCTTTGAAGTCGTGGTAGGCCAGTGCACAATGTTGGTTCTAGGCCTACAGAGACCCGAGTTTTCCTATCCTATCCCCAAATCCCACCCTATCCCCAAAGTTCCCTGCCTTGGACCCTGCCCCGGGACCGTTAACCTAATTTTCTTAACCCCTACCCCCCTTTTTCCCTAATCCTAACCCCACTTGGGTTCTTTGCGGGTTTTTGGAACCACAGTCTTTCACAAAAACCTAACCCAGCCAGTGCCACCCGATGGAGTTGGACTTGGATCATCTCTTTGTCTTCCACTAGCCTGAAAAACAGAAAATAACAACAAATTAAAGCTGAAAAACAGGTAAAGCAACAATGAATACTACAAAGAAAAATACTTACCTGTTGTACTTACCTGTCCTGATGGTCAAAATTCCTGAAAAAAGGAAAAATAGAACCATAAAAATTATGGGACATTTTTGGTAAAGTAAAATAAAATATTTACCTGGTGCACTTAATTCCTAAAGCTAAATTACAAAAAGAAAATGCTTTAAGGAAAAAGGGAAAAGCAAATTATTTTTCCTTGGTTGTATTTTAAGGGGCATTTTTTTCAACAAGGGGGCGGAGCCCATGAAAATAAATAGGTGATTTAACAGAGTTTTCACCATTTCAGCATCGAAACAGCCAGGAGAAAGATTCAAAAGCAAGTCTATGCCTGATGAAGGTTAAGATAAACCGAAACGTAGCGCCAAATAGACTTGCTATAAAGAGCTCAAAGTGTTTACCAAGGGGAGGGATGTTTTTCAGAGCTAAAGGGGAGATTTGAGGTGTCTGGGACCTTTGAAGTCGTGGTAGGCCAGTGCACAATGTTGGTTCTAGGCCTACAGAGACCCGAGTTTTCCTATCCTATCCCCAAATCCCACCCTATCCCCAAAGTTCCCTGCCTTGGACCCTGCCCCGGGACCGTTAACCTAATTTTCTTAACCCCTACCCCCCTTTTTCCCTAATCCTAACCCCACTTGGGTTCTTTGCGGGTTTTTGGAACCACAGTCTTTCACAAAAACCTAACCCAGCCAGTGCCACCCGATGGAGTTGGACTTGGATCATCTCTTTGTCTTCCACTAGCCTGAAAAACAGAAAATAACAACAAATTAAAGCTGAAAAACAGGTAAAGCAACAATGAATACTACAAAGAAAAATACTTACCTGTTGTACTTACCTGTCCTGATGGTCAAAATTCCTGAAAAAAGGAAAAATAGAACCATAAAAATTATGGGACATTTTTGGTAAAGTAAAATAAAATATTTACCTGGTGCACTTAATTCCTAAAGCTAAATTACAAAAAGAAAATGCTTTAAGGAAAAAGGGAAAAGCAAATTATTTTTCCTTGGTTGTATTTTAAGGGGCATTTTTTTCAACAAGGGGGCGGAGCCCATGAAAATAAATAGGTGATTTAACAGAGTTTTCACCATTTCAGCATCGAAACAGCCAGGAGAAAGATTCAAAAGCAAGTCTATGCCTGATGAAGGTTAAGATAAACCGAAACGTAGCGCCAAATAGACTTGCTATAAAGAGCTCAAAGTGTTTACCAAGGGGAGGGATGTTTTTCAGAGCTAAAGGGGAGATTTGAGGTGTCTGGGACCTTTGAAGTCGTGGTAGGCCAGTGCACAATGTTGGTTCTAGGCCTACAGAGACCCGAGTTTTCCTATCCTATCCCCAAATCCCACCCTATCCCCAAAGTTCCCTGCCTTGGACCCTGCCCCGGGACCGTTAACCTAATTTTCTTAACCCCTACCCCCCTTTTTCCCTAATCCTAACCCCACTTGGGTTCTTTGCGGGTTTTTGGAACCACAGTCTTTCACAAAAACCTAACCCAGCCAGTGCCACCCGATGGAGTTGGACTTGGATCATCTCTTTGTCTTCCACTAGCCTGAAAAACAGAAAATAACAACAAATTAAAGCTGAAAAACAGGTAAAGCAACAATGAATACTACAAAGAAAAATACTTACCTGTTGTACTTACCTGTCCTGATGGTCAAAATTCCTGAAAAAAGGAAAAATAGAACCATAAAAATTATGGGACATTTTTGGTAAAGTAAAATAAAATATTTACCTGGTGCACTTAATTCCTAAAGCTAAATTACAAAAAGAAAATGCTTTAAGGAAAAAGGGAAAAGCAAATTATTTTTCCTTGGTTGTATTTTAAGGGGCATTTTTTTCAACAAGGGGGCGGAGCCCATGAAAATAAATAGGTGATTTAACAGAGTTTTCACCATTTCAGCATCGAAACAGCCAGGAGAAAGATTCAAAAGCAAGTCTATGCCTGATGAAGGTTAAGATAAACCGAAACGTAGCGCCAAATAGACTTGCTATAAAGAGCTCAAAGTGTTTACCAAGGGGAGGGATGTTTTTCAGAGCTAAAGGGGAGATTTGAGGTGTCTGGGACCTTTGAAGTCGTGGTAGGCCAGTGCACAATGTTGGTTCTAGGCCTACAGAGACCCGAGTTTTCCTATCCTATCCCCAAATCCCACCCTATCCCCAAAGTTCCCTGCCTTGGACCCTGCCCCGGGACCGTTAACCTAATTTTCTTAACCCCTACCCCCCTTTTTCCCTAATCCTAACCCCACTTGGGTTCTTTGCGGGTTTTTGGAACCACAGTCTTTCACAAAAACCTAACCCAGCCAGTGCCACCCGATGGAGTTGGACTTGGATCATCTCTTTGTCTTCCACTAGCCTGAAAAACAGAAAATAACAACAAATTAAAGCTGAAAAACAGGTAAAGCAACAATGAATACTACAAAGAAAAATACTTACCTGTTGTACTTACCTGTCCTGATGGTCAAAATTCCTGAAAAAAGGAAAAATAGAACCATAAAAATTATGGGACATTTTTGGTAAAGTAAAATAAAATATTTACCTGGTGCACTTAATTCCTAAAGCTAAATTACAAAAAGAAAATGCTTTAAGGAAAAAGGGAAAAGCAAATTATTTTTCCTTGGTTGTATTTTAAGGGGCATTTTTTTCAACAAGGGGGCGGAGCCCATGAAAATAAATAGGTGATTTAACAGAGTTTTCACCATTTCAGCATCGAAACAGCCAGGAGAAAGATTCAAAAGCAAGTCTATGCCTGATGAAGGTTAAGATAAACCGAAACGTAGCGCCAAATAGACTTGCTATAAAGAGCTCAAAGTGTTTACCAAGGGGAGGGATGTTTTTCAGAGCTAAAGGGGAGATTTGAGGTGTCTGGGACCTTTGAAGTCGTGGTAGGCCAGTGCACAATGTTGGTTCTAGGCCTACAGAGACCCGAGTTTTCCTATCCTATCCCCAAATCCCACCCTATCCCCAAAGTTCCCTGCCTTGGACCCTGCCCCGGGACCGTTAACCTAATTTTCTTAACCCCTACCCCCCTTTTTCCCTAATCCTAACCCCACTTGGGTTCTTTGCGGGTTTTTGGAACCACAGTCTTTCACAAAAACCTAACCCAGCCAGTGCCACCCGATGGAGTTGGACTTGGATCATCTCTTTGTCTTCCACTAGCCTGAAAAACAGAAAATAACAACAAATTAAAGCTGAAAAACAGGTAAAGCAACAATGAATACTACAAAGAAAAATACTTACCTGTTGTACTTACCTGTCCTGATGGTCAAAATTCCTGAAAAAAGGAAAAATAGAACCATAAAAATTATGGGACATTTTTGGTAAAGTAAAATAAAATATTTACCTGGTGCACTTAATTCCTAAAGCTAAATTACAAAAAGAAAATGCTTTAAGGAAAAAGGGAAAAGCAAATTATTTTTCCTTGGTTGTATTTTAAGGGGCATTTTTTTCAACAAGGGGGCGGAGCCCATGAAAATAAATAGGTGATTTAACAGAGTTTTCACCATTTCAGCATCGAAACAGCCAGGAGAAAGATTCAAAAGCAAGTCTATGCCTGATGAAGGTTAAGATAAACCGAAACGTAGCGCCAAATAGACTTGCTATAAAGAGCTCAAAGTGTTTACCAAGGGGAGGGATGTTTTTCAGAGCTAAAGGGGAGATTTGAGGTGTCTGGGACCTTTGAAGTCGTGGTAGGCCAGTGCACAATGTTGGTTCTAGGCCTACAGAGACCCGAGTTTTCCTATCCTATCCCCAAATCCCACCCTATCCCCAAAGTTCCCTGCCTTGGACCCTGCCCCGGGACCGTTAACCTAATTTTCTTAACCCCTACCCCCCTTTTTCCCTAATCCTAACCCCACTTGGGTTCTTTGCGGGTTTTTGGAACCACAGTCTTTCACAAAAACCTAACCCAGCCAGTGCCACCCGATGGAGTTGGACTTGGATCATCTCTTTGTCTTCCACTAGCCTGAAAAACAGAAAATAACAACAAATTAAAGCTGAAAAACAGGTAAAGCAACAATGAATACTACAAAGAAAAATACTTACCTGTTGTACTTACCTGTCCTGATGGTCAAAATTCCTGAAAAAAGGAAAAATAGAACCATAAAAATTATGGGACATTTTTGGTAAAGTAAAATAAAATATTTACCTGGTGCACTTAATTCCTAAAGCTAAATTACAAAAAGAAAATGCTTTAAGGAAAAAGGGAAAAGCAAATTATTTTTCCTTGGTTGTATTTTAAGGGGCATTTTTTTCAACAAGGGGGCGGAGCCCATGAAAATAAATAGGTGATTTAACAGAGTTTTCACCATTTCAGCATCGAAACAGCCAGGAGAAAGATTCAAAAGCAAGTCTATGCCTGATGAAGGTTAAGATAAACCGAAACGTAGCGCCAAATAGACTTGCTATAAAGAGCTCAAAGTGTTTACCAAGGGGAGGGATGTTTTTCAGAGCTAAAGGGGAGATTTGAGGTGTCTGGGACCTTTGAAGTCGTGGTAGGCCAGTGCACAATGTTGGTTCTAGGCCTACAGAGACCCGAGTTTTCCTATCCTATCCCCAAATCCCACCCTATCCCCAAAGTTCCCTGCCTTGGACCCTGCCCCGGGACCGTTAACCTAATTTTCTTAACCCCTACCCCCCTTTTTCCCTAATCCTAACCCCACTTGGGTTCTTTGCGGGTTTTTGGAACCACAGTCTTTCACAAAAACCTAACCCAGCCAGTGCCACCCGATGGAGTTGGACTTGGATCATCTCTTTGTCTTCCACTAGCCTGAAAAACAGAAAATAACAACAAATTAAAGCTGAAAAACAGGTAAAGCAACAATGAATACTACAAAGAAAAATACTTACCTGTTGTACTTACCTGTCCTGATGGTCAAAATTCCTGAAAAAAGGAAAAATAGAACCATAAAAATTATGGGACATTTTTGGTAAAGTAAAATAAAATATTTACCTGGTGCACTTAATTCCTAAAGCTAAATTACAAAAAGAAAATGCTTTAAGGAAAAAGGGAAAAGCAAATTATTTTTCCTTGGTTGTATTTTAAGGGGCATTTTTTTCAACAAGGGGGCGGAGCCCATGAAAATAAATAGGTGATTTAACAGAGTTTTCACCATTTCAGCATCGAAACAGCCAGGAGAAAGATTCAAAAGCAAGTCTATGCCTGATGAAGGTTAAGATAAACCGAAACGTAGCGCCAAATAGACTTGCTATAAAGAGCTCAAAGTGTTTACCAAGGGGAGGGATGTTTTTCAGAGCTAAAGGGGAGATTTGAGGTGTCTGGGACCTTTGAAGTCGTGGTAGGCCAGTGCACAATGTTGGTTCTAGGCCTACAGAGACCCGAGTTTTCCTATCCTATCCCCAAATCCCACCCTATCCCCAAAGTTCCCTGCCTTGGACCCTGCCCCGGGACCGTTAACCTAATTTTCTTAACCCCTACCCCCCTTTTTCCCTAATCCTAACCCCACTTGGGTTCTTTGCGGGTTTTTGGAACCACAGTCTTTCACAAAAACCTAACCCAGCCAGTGCCACCCGATGGAGTTGGACTTGGATCATCTCTTTGTCTTCCACTAGCCTGAAAAACAGAAAATAACAACAAATTAAAGCTGAAAAACAGGTAAAGCAACAATGAATACTACAAAGAAAAATACTTACCTGTTGTACTTACCTGTCCTGATGGTCAAAATTCCTGAAAAAAGGAAAAATAGAACCATAAAAATTATGGGACATTTTTGGTAAAGTAAAATAAAATATTTACCTGGTGCACTTAATTCCTAAAGCTAAATTACAAAAAGAAAATGCTTTAAGGAAAAAGGGAAAAGCAAATTATTTTTCCTTGGTTGTATTTTAAGGGGCATTTTTTTCAACAAGGGGGCGGAGCCCATGAAAATAAATAGGTGATTTAACAGAGTTTTCACCATTTCAGCATCGAAACAGCCAGGAGAAAGATTCAAAAGCAAGTCTATGCCTGATGAAGGTTAAGATAAACCGAAACGTAGCGCCAAATAGACTTGCTATAAAGAGCTCAAAGTGTTTACCAAGGGGAGGGATGTTTTTCAGAGCTAAAGGGGAGATTTGAGGTGTCTGGGACCTTTGAAGTCGTGGTAGGCCAGTGCACAATGTTGGTTCTAGGCCTACAGAGACCCGAGTTTTCCTATCCTATCCCCAAATCCCACCCTATCCCCAAAGTTCCCTGCCTTGGACCCTGCCCCGGGACCGTTAACCTAATTTTCTTAACCCCTACCCCCCTTTTTCCCTAATCCTAACCCCACTTGGGTTCTTTGCGGGTTTTTGGAACCACAGTCTTTCACAAAAACCTAACCCAGCCAGTGCCACCCGATGGAGTTGGACTTGGATCATCTCTTTGTCTTCCACTAGCCTGAAAAACAGAAAATAACAACAAATTAAAGCTGAAAAACAGGTAAAGCAACAATGAATACTACAAAGAAAAATACTTACCTGTTGTACTTACCTGTCCTGATGGTCAAAATTCCTGAAAAAAGGAAAAATAGAACCATAAAAATTATGGGACATTTTTGGTAAAGTAAAATAAAATATTTACCTGGTGCACTTAATTCCTAAAGCTAAATTACAAAAAGAAAATGCTTTAAGGAAAAAGGGAAAAGCAAATTATTTTTCCTTGGTTGTATTTTAAGGGGCATTTTTTTCAACAAGGGGGCGGAGCCCATGAAAATAAATAGGTGATTTAACAGAGTTTTCACCATTTCAGCATCGAAACAGCCAGGAGAAAGATTCAAAAGCAAGTCTATGCCTGATGAAGGTTAAGATAAACCGAAACGTAGCGCCAAATAGACTTGCTATAAAGAGCTCAAAGTGTTTACCAAGGGGAGGGATGTTTTTCAGAGCTAAAGGGGAGATTTGAGGTGTCTGGGACCTTTGAAGTCGTGGTAGGCCAGTGCACAATGTTGGTTCTAGGCCTACAGAGACCCGAGTTTTCCTATCCTATCCCCAAATCCCACCCTATCCCCAAAGTTCCCTGCCTTGGACCCTGCCCCGGGACCGTTAACCTAATTTTCTTAACCCCTACCCCCCTTTTTCCCTAATCCTAACCCCACTTGGGTTCTTTGCGGGTTTTTGGAACCACAGTCTTTCACAAAAACCTAACCCAGCCAGTGCCACCCGATGGAGTTGGACTTGGATCATCTCTTTGTCTTCCACTAGCCTGAAAAACAGAAAATAACAACAAATTAAAGCTGAAAAACAGGTAAAGCAACAATGAATACTACAAAGAAAAATACTTACCTGTTGTACTTACCTGTCCTGATGGTCAAAATTCCTGAAAAAAGGAAAAATAGAACCATAAAAATTATGGGACATTTTTGGTAAAGTAAAATAAAATATTTACCTGGTGCACTTAATTCCTAAAGCTAAATTACAAAAAGAAAATGCTTTAAGGAAAAAGGGAAAAGCAAATTATTTTTCCTTGGTTGTATTTTAAGGGGCATTTTTTTCAACAAGGGGGCGGAGCCCATGAAAATAAATAGGTGATTTAACAGAGTTTTCACCATTTCAGCATCGAAACAGCCAGGAGAAAGATTCAAAAGCAAGTCTATGCCTGATGAAGGTTAAGATAAACCGAAACGTAGCGCCAAATAGACTTGCTATAAAGAGCTCAAAGTGTTTACCAAGGGGAGGGATGTTTTTCAGAGCTAAAGGGGAGATTTGAGGTGTCTGGGACCTTTGAAGTCGTGGTAGGCCAGTGCACAATGTTGGTTCTAGGCCTACAGAGACCCGAGTTTTCCTATCCTATCCCCAAATCCCACCCTATCCCCAAAGTTCCCTGCCTTGGACCCTGCCCCGGGACCGTTAACCTAATTTTCTTAACCCCTACCCCCCTTTTTCCCTAATCCTAACCCCACTTGGGTTCTTTGCGGGTTTTTGGAACCACAGTCTTTCACAAAAACCTAACCCTAACCCTAACCCTAACCCTAACCCTATCCCTAACCCTGGAAAAAGTTTAATAATTACCTGGTGCACTTATTTTCTGAAGTTAAATAATTTAAAGAAGAAAATAACTTTCAGAAAAATTGTAAAGCAAATTATTTTTCCTTGGCTGTTATTTAAGGAGCAATTTTTTCAACAAGGGGGTGTATCCCATGTGTTTAAAAGGTCAGTTTACCAGAGTTTTCATCACTCTAGCATCGAAGCAGCCAGGAGGAACATCAAAATGCAAGTCTAAGCCTGATGAAGGTTAAGATAAACCGAAACGTAGCGCCAAATAGACTTGCAACAAAGAGCTCAAAGTGTTAACCAAGGGGAGGGATGTTTTTCAGAGCTACAGGGGAGGTTTTGAGGGGTCTGGGACTGATAAAGTCGTGGTAGGCCCGTGCATAACGTTGGTTCTAGTCCTGCAGGGACCCGAGTTTCCCTACCCTATCCCCCATCCCACCCTATCCCCAAAGTTCCCTTGCCTTGGACCCTGCCCCCGGACCGTTTCCCTAATTGTCTTAACCCCTACCCCCCTTTTTCCCTAAACCTAACCCCACTTGGGTTCTTTGCGGGGTAATGGAACCACGGTCATTTTCCCAAACCTAACCCTAACCCTAACCCTAACCCTACGTCTTTTTACCCTAACCCTAACCCTAACCCTAGTTTTGAACTCTAAACCCAATTTCTTAAACCTAAACATAACCGTCAGTTTAAAATATAAGCTCTAGAACCCTAGGTCAGCATAACCATATTTTCCTGTAACCCTAGGTGTATCTGACCTTTAACCTTTCCACAGGCATGGTCACTTAACACTAATTCTACCCTATCTGGAGTAGGAGTGTTTGTGGATAAATTTTACCCCAGCCTAGCCCAAAACACGATCGTTAGCCTTGCATAATCTATCAGGCGCCATATCTGTCGATCGTTTGTATGGAGAGTGCTTGAGATGAGGCCTGAGTTGCAGGCCCGTGCACCACGTGGGTTCTGGGTTTATCCCAGGGCTACGTCTTTTTACCCTAACCTAACCGGCCAGTGCCGCCCTCGGTCACCTTGTCTCCGGTCACCTCCACGGTTGATCTTAACCTTGTGGGCAGAGGTTAAAAAAGCCTTACTGTTAACCTCCTTTTATAAACCACATGTATAAAATAACATTAACTTTCTAAATAAGCTATCTATTTAAATGTAACTTAGACACCCACTCAGGCACCCTAGTAATTAGGGGCGGCAGTATCGAGGCTCATTACTGAGCATGTGCTGTTATGTTTGGACTGAAGGGCACGGGATTTCCGTTGCTTAGGACTGCCGAAAATGTAGGCTCGTAGGCGGCGGCACGATAAGAGATATGGGGGGAAGCTGTCGGAGGCGTAAGTGCATTGCCACACAAGGGGTCGTTGGGCATGCGTCTAGAGCACGATCTGGGATCTGCCAGTATCTAGATTAGGGGTCAAGGCACCCTCAAGGACCATAAGGAGGGCTGAGGCCTAAAACGACCCAGGATTTCATGCCACTCTCGGAGGTTTGGGCCACCCCGGGATGAAAGGCGCTCTTTAGCTTAGGCTCAGACTGCGTGTCCTGACTCTGGTTTATGCTGTCCTCGAGCAACCTTCTGTTGATCGCTGTCTGCCTCACGACGCCTTAAAATAGGCGTCTGCTGGTCCAATCTTGCCTCTTTCAGAGCGTTACAGCTCAAGCAAGAATTATAGAATATGCGTCGTAGGTTATTAGGCCTAAAAACTATTACAACATTTGATTTAATTTATTCACTAAATAGGTCAAACATCGCTCACTAGGACATGAGGGAGATTGCAACTGTGATCCACCCTTTAAAAAAATATTTGGACTGCAACTGTGGCCTAAATATTAATTTAGAGACGTTTACTAGATAATTTCATTTAAAATAGGAAATTCTTACATTAGAAGCGATAAAAAATCTACTTTTTATATATAATGCGTCGTAGTTTATCAGACTTTGGTCTAAAATAATTACAAAGTCTGATTAATTTATTACAAAATAGGTCAAAGATCGCTGATTAGTTTAATGAGGGTGATTGCAACTGTGATCCATCCTTACAAAAAATATTTGGACTGCAACTGTGGCCTAAATATTAATTTAGAAACGTTTATTAGATATTATAAACTTTCAAACTTCCAATTTTTACCTTAGTGGCGTTGCATATGAGATTTTTTACCCTATTTGCATTCCACAACCGACCGTGCCCCAGAGCATTGTGGGAAAGCTAAATCTGGAGTATATTTTAACTAATAACTCCTAAACGACAAAAGATAGAGTCGTGCCGTTTTTTGCAATATTATTTTTGTGACACACTGAATAAAAACAATGAATAACTGAATAATACAAAAAAATTTTAAATCTACCCTCAGTGTGAAACATATGCCGATTAAGGACCTGGGTTGGCCTCCCACTACAGTTTAACTTGGCTGGGGATTTTACTGTCATCTTGGCAGAATTTTCTCCATGAGATCTACCCAGTAGAAGCTTGTTGATCCGATTTGGGGTCATCCGCTGGGATCAGATGGTCTCCACACACTTCCCGGAGCAGCACTCTGTCCAAATGGTTCCGGAAACCTAGCGGTGTTAACAAAAGGTCCATTGGCAGAGAGGTGAGTCATGGTTATCTACCAGTCTTCACTGTGTTTAATATAGTCAAGATGTTTATTGTATTATGGTTCAAGCTGTATTAGTATAATTTCAGTTAATTTAAAAACCTTAGCTCTATAGTCTTTTATTACATTAGTATTATAAATAGGACTTTAAAAAGGTTCATTTATTTAAATTAATATCTTAAACCAATAAATAAATAATATTTTAGAGTGTTTGTATGACAGTTTAGATTATACTAGGATAATTTCAATAAATTTAAACCTTAGCTCCATAGGCTTCAATTACAACTACTATTATAATTAGGACTTTAAAAGGGTCATTTATTTTAATCAATATTTAATATAGTAAACAATGAAACATAAATTACTTATTCAATTGGCGATGAGGCACGAGCCGTGGACTGATCCACCTACGGCGGGCCGCCATGGAGGAGGGTGTCTAGTAATGGAAGGCCGAAACACCCTATGATTCTATGGTTTACTACTGATGACGTGTCTCACAATTTAGGATATCGTTGGGTTAAAAGGAATTTTAATCTTAGCTCACACTTTTAACCTTAAATAGGATTAATGCGTCTCCTATCCCTTAACTCAAAATATAACCGTTAGTTTTGAACTCTAAACCCAATTTCTTAAACCTAAACATAACCGTCAGTTTAAAATATAAGCTCTAGAACCCTAGGTCAGCATAACCACATTTTCCTGTAACCCTAGGTGTATCTGACCTTTAACCTTTCCACAGGCATGGTCACTTAACACTAATTCTACCCTATCTGGAGTAGGAGTGTTTGTGGATAAAGTTTACCCCAGCCTAGCCCAAAACACGATCGTTAGCCTTGCATAATCTATCAGGCGCCATATCTGTCGATCGTTTGTATGGAGAGTGCTGGAGATGAGGCCTGAGTTGCAGGCCCGTGCACCACGTGGGTTCTGGGTTTATCCCAGGGCTACGTCTTTTTACCCTAACCCTAACCCTAACCCTAGTTTTGAACTCTAAACCCAATTTCTTAAACCTAAACATAACCGTCAGTTTAAAATATAAGCTCTAGAACCCTAGGTCAGCATAACCATATTTTCCTGTAACCCTAGGTGTATCTGACCTTTAACCTTTCCACAGGCATGGTCACTTAACACTAATTCTACCCTATCTGGAGTAGGAGTGTTTGTGGATAAATTTTACCCCAGCCTAGCCCAAAACACGATCGTTAGCCTTGCATAATCTATCAGGCGCCATATCTGTCGATCGTTTGTATGGAGAGTGCTGGAGATGAGGCCTGAGTTGCAGGCCCGTGCACCACGTGGGTTCTGGGTTTATCCCAGGGCTACGTCTTTTTACCCTAACCTAACCGGCCAGTGCCGCCCTCGGTCACCTTGTCTCGGTCACCTCCACGGTTGATCTTAACCTGGTGGGCAGAGGTTAAAAAAGCCTTACTGTTAACCTCCTTTTATAAACCACATGTATAAAATAACATTAACTTTCTAAATAAGCTATCTATTTAAATGTAACTTAGACACCCACTCAGGCACCCTAGTAATTAGGGGCGGCAGTATCGAGGCTCATTACTGAGCATGTGCTGTTATGTTTGGACTGAAGGGCACGGGATTTCCGTTGCTTAGGACTGCCGAAAATGTAGGCTCGTAGGCGGCGGCACGATAAGAGATATGGGGGGAAGCTGTCGGAGGCGTAAGTGCATTGCCACACAAGGGGTCGTTGGGCATGCGTCTAGAGCACGATCTGGGATCTGCCAGTATCTAGATTAGGGGTCAAGGCACCCTCAAGGACCATAAGGAGGGCTGAGGCCTAAAACGACCCAGGATTTCATGCCACTCTCGGAGGTTTGGGCCACCCCGGGATGAAAGGCGCTCTTTAGCTTAGGCTCAGACTGCGTGTCCTGACTCTGGTTTATGCTGTCCTCGAGCAACCTTCTGTTGATCGCTGTCTGCCTCACGACGCCTTAAAATAGGCGTCTGCTGGTCCAATCTTGCCTCTTTCAGAGCGTTACAGCTCAAGCAAGAATTATAGAATATGCGTCGTAGGTTATTAGGCCTAAAAACTATTACAACATTTGATTAAATTTATTCACTAAATAGGTCAAACATCGCTCACTAGGACATGAGGGAGATTGCAACTGTGATCCACCCTTTAAAAAAATATTTGGACTGCAACTGTGGCCTAAATATTAATTTAGAGACGTTTACTAGATAATTTCATTTAAAATAGGAAATTCTTACATTAGAAGCGATAAAAAATCTACTTTTTATATATAATGCGTCGTAGTTTATCAGACTTTGGTCTAAAATAATTACAAAGTCTGATTAATTTATTACAAAATAGGTCAAAGATCGCTGATTAGTTTAATGAGGGTGATTGCAACTGTGATCCATCCTTATAAAAAATATTTGGACTGCAACTGTGGCCTAAATATTAATTTAGAAACGTTTATTAGATATTATAAACTTTCAAACTTCCAATATTTACCTTAGTGGCGTTGCATATGAGATTTTTTACCCTATTTGCGTTCCACAACCGACCGTGCCCCAGAGCATTGTGGGAAAGCTAAATCTGGAGTATATTTTAACTAATAACTCCTAAACGACAAAAGATAGAGTCGTGCCGTTTTTTGCAATATTATTTTTGTGACACACTGAATAAAAACAATGAATAACTGAATAATACAAAAAAATTTAAAATCTACCCTCAGTGTGAAACATATGCCGATTAAGGACCTGGGTTGGCCTCCCACTACAGTTTAACTTGGCTGGGGATTTTACTGTCATCTTGGCAGAATTTTCTCCATGAGATCTACCCAGTAGAAGCTTGTTGATCCGATTTGGGGTCATCCGCTGGGATCAGATGGTCTCCACACACTTCCCGGAGCAGCACTCTGTCCAAATGGTTCCGGAAACCTAGCGGTGTTAACAAAAGGTCCATTGGCAGAGAGGTGAGTCATGGTTATCTACCAGTCTTCACTGTGTTTAATATAGTCAAGATGTTTATTGTATTATGGTTCAAGCTGTATTAGTATAATTTCAGTTAATTTAAAAACCTTAGCTCTATAGTCTTTTATTACATTAGTATTATAAATAGGACTTTAAAAAGGTTCATTTATTTAAATTAATATCTTAAACTAATAAATAAATAATATTTTAGAGTGTTTGTATGACAGTTTAGATTATACTAGGATAATTTCAATAAATTTAAACCTTAGCTCCATAGGCTTTAATTACAACTACTATTATAACTAGGACTTTAAAAAGGTTCATTTATTTAAATTAATATCTTAAACCAATAAATAAATAATATTTTAGAGTGTTTGTATGACAGTTTAGATTATACTAGGATAATTTCAATAAATTTAAACCTTAGCTCCATAGGCTTCAATTACAACTACTATTATAATTAGGACTTTAAAAGGGTCATTTATTTTAATCAATATTTAATATAGTAAACAATGAAACATAAATTACTTATTCAATTGGCGATGAGGCACGAGCCGTGGACTGATCCACCTACGGCGGGCCGCCATGGAGGAGGGTGTCTAGTAATGGAAGGCCGAAACACCCTATGATTCTATGGTTTACTACTGATGACGTGTCTCACAATTTAGGATATCGTTGGGTTAAAAGGAATTTTAATCTTAGCTCACACTTTTAACCTTAAATAGGATTAATGCGTCTCCTATCCCTTAACTCAAAATATAACCGTTAGTTTTGAACTCTAAACCCAATTTCTTAAACCTAAACATAACCGTCAGTTTAAAATATAAGCTCTAGAACCCTAGGTCAGCATAACCACATTTTCCTGTAACCCTAGGTGTATCTGACCTTTAACCTTTCCACAGGCATGGTCACTTAACACTAATTCTACCCTATCTGGAGTAGGAGTGTTTGTGGATAAAGTTTACCCCAGCCTAGCCCAAAACACGATCGTTAGCCTTGCATAATCTATCAGGCGCCATATCTGTCGATCGTTTGTATGGAGAGTGCTGGAGATGAGGCCTGAGTTGCAGGCCCGTGCACCACGTGGGTTCTGGGTTTATCCCAGGGCTACGTCTTTTTACCCTAACCCTAACCCTAGTTTTGAACTCTAAACCCAATTTCTTAAACCTAAACATAACCGTCAGTTTAAAATATAAGCTCTAGAACCCTAGGTCAGCATAACTATATTTTCCTGTAACCCTAGGTGTATCTGACCTTTAACCTTTCCACAGGCATGGTCACTTAACACTAATTCTACCCTATCTGGAGTAGGAGTGTTTGTGGATAAATTTTACCCCAGCCTAGCCCAAAACACGATCGTTAGCCTTGCATAATCTATCAGGCGCCATATCTGTCGATCGTTTGTATGGAGAGTGCTGGAGATGAGGCCTGAGTTGCAGGCCCGTGCACCACGTGGGTTCTGGGTTTATCCCAGGGCTACGTCTTTTTACCCTAACCTAACCGGCCAGTGCCGCCCTCGGTCACCTTGTCTCCGGTCACCTCCACGGTTGATCTTAACCTTGTGGGCAGAGGTTAAAAAAGCCTTACTGTTAACCTCCTTTTATAAACCACATGTATAAAATAACATTAACTTTCTAAATAAGCTATCTATTTAAATGTAACTTAGACACCCACTCAGGCACCCTAGTAATTAGGGGCGGCAGTATCGAGGCTCATTACTGAGCATGTGCTGTTATGTTTGGACTGAAGGGCACGGGATTTCCGTTGCTTAGGACTGCCGAAAATGTAGGCTCGTAGGCGGCGGCACGATAAGAGATATGGGGGGAAGCTGTCGGAGGCGTAAGTGCATTGCCACACAAGGGGTCGTTGGGCATGCGTCTAGAGCACGATCTGGGATCTGCCAGTATCTAGATTAGGGGTCAAGGCACCCTCAAGGACCATAAGGAGGGCTGAGGCCTAAAACGACCCAGGATTTCATGCCACTCTCGGAGGTTTGGGCCACCCCGGGATGAAAGGCGCTCTTTAGCTTAGGCTCAGACTGCGTGTCCTGACTCTGGTTTATGCTGTCCTCGAGCAACCTTCTGTTGATCGCTGTCTGCCTCACGACACCTTAAAATAGGCGTCTGCTGGTCCAATCTTGCCTCTTTCAGAGCGTTACAGCTCAAGCAAGAATTATAGAATATGCGTCGTAGGTTATTAGGCCTAAAAACCATTACAACATTTGATTTAATTTATTCACTAAATAGGTCAAACATCGCTCACTAGGACATTAGGGAGATTGCAACTGTGATCCACCCTTTAAAAAAATATTTGGACTGCAACTGTGGCCTAAATATTAATTTAGAGACGTTTACTAGATAATTTCATTTAAAATAGGAAATTCTTACATTAGAAGCGATAAAAAATCTACTTTTTATATATAATGCGTCGTAGTTTATCAGACTTTGGTCTAAAATAATTACAAAGTCTGATTAATTTATTACAAAATAGGTCAAAGATCGCTGATTAGTTTAAGGAGGGTGATTGCAACTGTGATCCATCCTTATAAAAAATATTTGGACTGCAACTGTGGCCTAAATATTAATTTAGAAACGTTTATTAGACATTTAAAACTTTAAAACTTCCAATTTTTACCTTAGTGGCGTTGCATATGAGATTTTTTACCCTATTTGCGTTCCACAACCGACCGTGCCCCAGAGCATTGTGGGAAAGCTAAATCTGGAGTATATTTTAACTAATAACTCCTAAACGACAAAAGATAGAGTCGTGCCGTTTTTTGCAATATTATTTTTGTGACACACTGAATAAAAACAATGAATAACTGAATAATACAAAAAAATTTAAAATCTACCCTCAGTGTGAAACATATGCCGATTAAGGACCTGGGTTGGCCTCCCACTACAGTTTAACTTGGCTGGGGATTTTACTGTCATCTTGGCAGAATTTTTTCCATGAGATCTACCCAGTAGAAGCTTGTTGATCCGATTTGGGGTCATCCGCTGGGATCAGATGGTCTCCACACACTTCCCGGAGCAGCACTCTGTCCAAATGGTTCCGGAAACCTAGCGGTGTTAACAAAAGGGCCATTGGCAGAGAGGTGAGTCATGGTTATCTACCAGTCTTCACTGTGTGTAATATGTTTAAGAGGTTAATTGTAAGATGGTTTAGGCTGTATTAGGATAATTTAAGTAAATTTAAATCTTTAAATCTTTAATGTTTACATTAATATTTACAACAAATAATACTTTAGAAGTAATGGCATGATGGTTCAGGTTGTATTAGGATAATTTCAATAAATTCAAACCTTAGTTCTATATTCTTTAATTACACCAGTATTATAAATAGGACTTTAAAAAGGTTCATTTATTAAAATAAAAATTTTAAATCAATAAACATAAATTACTTAGTCAATTGGTTATGAGACACGGGCCTAGGACTGATCGACCTACGGCCGGCCGCCATGGAAGAGGGTGTCTAGTAATTGAAGGCCGAAACACCCTATGATTCTATGGTTTACTACTGATGACGTGTCTCACAATTTAGGATATCGTTGGGTTAAAAGGAATTTTAATCTTAGCTCACACTTTTAACCTTAAATAGGATTAATGCGTCTCCTATCCCTGAACTCAAAACATAACCGTTAGTTTTGAACTCTAAACCCAATTTCTTAAACCTAAACATAACCGTCAGTTTAAAATATAAGCTCTAGAACCCTAGGTCAGCATAACCATATTTTCCTGTAACCCTAGGTGTATCTGACCTTTAACCTTTCCACAGGCATGGTCACTTAACACTAATTCTACCCTATCTGGAGTAGGAGTGTTTGTGGATAAATTTTACCCCAGCCTAGCGCAAAACACGATCGTTAGCCTTGCATAATCTATCAGGCGCCATATCTGTCGATCGTTTGTATGGAGAGTGCTGGAGATGAGGCCTGAGTTGCAGGCCCGTGCACCACGTGGGTTCTGGGTTTATCCCAGGGCTACGTCTTTTTACCCTAACCTAACCCTAACCCTAACCCTACCCTCCCTAAACCCTAACACTTAACCTCTAAAACTTACCCATAACCCTTAACCGCTAACTCGAACCCGATCTCTAACCGGCCCGTGCCTCATGCCCGCATTTGGCTCAATTACCCATAAATCAGTTCCAAGAATCTAACCATATCTATTTTATTAGATTATAACATTTTACACATATTATTATATATACATTCATTTGAAGTGGATTACTACCAATACTCTAACAAAGGGACACATGGAAACACAAAACATTATATATATATTTTCATACACATGATATACAAATACATATCACTTGACATGGGTACATTTACTATTTATTTTCAATCTCTACATATCTATTTGGATATTACAACATTCATTTTGATGTATTCTCCCATACATTTCATAATTTTTTTATATATAAGAACCTTAAAAAATTGCCAAAAAATTCAAGATAAAAAAATATATAATAAATATATAAAAATATATATAAATTCCTACTTTAAAAAAAATCTATATAATTTTAAAATAAATACCAAAATTGTAAAAGGAAAACTTGAGAACAAGAGAGAAGGAGCACTAATTTTCTGATTGGCCTGGAGCTGTTTATCTTCAAACCAAATCAATTACCAAGCTCCCATTGGCCAGTTCAAACTTTGTCCCGCCCCCAAGAGCATAAAAGGGACTGCAAAAGATGCAGGCATTTAGATTGCCTTCAACACACACATACACACACTGATACAGAGAGATAGAGAGAAATTAATCATTGAATCCTGCCATATCTTAGGCTTTTTTTCCTTTTGAGATAATACCTTTTTATTTCACTACTTTAAAACCTTGTTGGGTTTAATTAATTTTTTTTTTTTTTCAAAAACACAAACTTTTTTTTTTTTTTCTCTTTAAAAAAAACAGAACAAGCCTGCCTGAAGAAGGTTCCAAGAGAACCGAAACGTTGCAACCGGCTTGTTCATTTTACATTTTTCTTAAAAAGATTTTTTTCAAATACAAACTTTTTTCCTACTGACACCAAAAAAATTTAACAAACATGGCTCTGCTTGATAGAGATGGTTGGACTGTGGTGACACACAGACGCAGGCGTCCCACTCAGGCCCCAATTAGGCCGAGGCCCCATCCAGAGCACAGCACAACACGTCATGCACAGAGAGAGAGATTCATCTCTTATGCAGACATTGTTAAACATGGCCGCCACATGAGGGCAGCACCTACCTACCATAAGGACACTTACCTTAATACTTACCAACGGTCCAACAGACCACAATTTTTTGAACCCCAGACCCGTATAGGGCCTGTCTCATTTACAGTGGGAGCCACGTCAAACAGCCGCCTGGAGCATGACTGCTCCGTGGCAGTTCCATGAAGGGTTAATGGACGCTTCGTGCATGGAATGTGATCCCCCGCGATGACGCAGTTAACGATGCCCCGCCCCATAAACGCCCCCATGCGCTTTCTAAAAAGATGGTTGCAATGCCGTATAATTCCGCCAGATGGAGCATTGACTGGCACAGTTAACTGCAGTGTCCACGAAGCCCAATACCGTATCTTTAATATACAGACAGTTCTTGTATTGTCAACATAGTTTCATAAATAGATGAAAAAACAACAACAACAGACCGATTAATAAAACAGATTTGTTAAATCACTCAATACACAACCCATGATGATTATGCTATTTATTATTTAATAATGAATTAATAAAATTAGTTAGTGAAATATTTTTTAAGACATCCTGAAATGATCCTTAAAGACACGGTAGCGGCTGTAATTTGTCTATACCGATCATTGTAGGTACGGAATAAAAACGCAGGCTACGTACAGTATTTTATATTACTGTGTATTTTACCTAGTTCCATTTAATATACTGATAGATAATATTTTGCTGCAAAGTAAAGCTCAAAATGTAACGTCTGCTTGGGTTTGTTTTCGTTATATTTTTGATGATGTTTTCGCTGATTTTTTCACTGATAGTCTACAAGTGGCATAAGAGGCAATTAATGCCGCATGCAACCTGGAATAAATATCTGCCCATATGGATCAGTATTTCTTTAGTCATTTAATCATGCATAATGCTCCCCCGTCAAAAGATCTGATGGGGCATTAATCACTTATCACAACTGTGAATGGATGAAGCAGCAGAGACACATTAAATCCCCATAAACACTTGGAAACAATAGTAAAAAAAAAGTTCCAGAGGGTTAGCGCCTGTTATACTAATGTATTTTTACTGACTTTTTTTTTACTGCTTATATTTCGTTGGTTTTTACGCAATTTCATGTGTTGTGTGTGCGCACGAGAGAGAGAGGGGATACTCTGACAAGACCATCTTCCGTGTGGCTCCAGTGGCGCAATCGGTTAGCGCGTGACACTTATAAAGCGGCAATGCCGAGTTCGAGCCTCGCCTAAAGCACCCAAAGCATTTTACTTCATATCGCGCTGTGTATGTGACAAATAAAATTTGAATTTGAAAGTAAAGCTTAAAATGTAACTTCTGCTTTGGTTTGTTTTCGTTATATTTTTGATGTTTTCGCTGAAAGTCAAATTGGCATAACAAATTGATTAATGGCGCATAATATCTGGAACAAATATCTGTCCATACGGATCAGTGTGTCTTTAGTCATTTAACCAGCATAATGTCCCACATTAAAGATCTGATGGGGCACAAATCACTTATCACAACGGTGTATAGATGCAGCAGCAGAGACAGATTTAATCCCCATAAACATTCACACTTGAAAACAAAACTAACAGAAGTAAACAGTTCTAGAGTGTTAGTGCCTGTTATCACAGGACAGGAATCACCTACAGGATACTACTGTATTTTACTGCTCATATTTTTTACCCTAGTTTCATTTGGTTTTATGCGATTTCATGTATTATTTGTGTGTGTCTGTGTGTGTACAGTGTGTGTGTGTGTGTGTGTGTGTGAGTGCGAGAGATAGCGTGAGAGCGCGTGCGCGAGAGAGGGCTTTCATGCTGATTTCATGCTTTCACCTGGCTTACTACCTATAAAAAAATATTTCAATTTAACTCATGGGTCTCAATCACAGATGACACGACAAATTATATACTCTGAAACGTTCATTTGAACATTTAAAATGTTAATACAAAAATACAAAAACACGAATACTAATGTTATCATGGTGTAAATTATTAACATTAGGTTAGGTCCTGCCCTTAATTAATTCATATTATAATTACTTTTACATAGTATAGTTACTGGACTGACATTACCAAAAACTAGCTATTTCATTTAGCCTTTCTAAAATCAACCCATCTATCATTTATAATCAGAAAACATAAAACATATTATGATCTGTTCAATAGCCCATCTGTTTTAATTTAGTTTGTATTTTTTATTATTCATAAGACAACCTTTCAGTTTTGTAAATATTTTAGTTATAGTGTGTTAAGTCTTACTTTAGGTTAAACGTTTTTGAGAATTTTACCATCCAGCTTAGATAAATGTTATGTCATTGATTGATAAAATCTGGATTAAGGATATTTTATTATATATATATATATTTTTTTTTCCCCCTGAGGGATTGCCACCTTATTGTGGTCAGGGGGTTTGCGTGCCTCAACACAATTCAGCAAATACAATACTGTTACTATACAGTAAGGCCAGGTAAAAACAGTGCTTGAACATGATGCCCCCCTCCCCCCACCCCGTGTTGTCTGGTCTAGAACAGCCCTGCCTCTGACCGTCTTTTGTCTTGTAAATGAGTATTCTCACTCACCTTCCAATCCCCCCAGCGCACACACTCTGTTTGTACTGTAAACTGTACTGTAACTGTGTTTGCTAGGGCACTTGGTTATACACAGTACTTTAATGTATGGAACACTTACTTAACTTACTGGTTGGTTTAAACATCGCTTATTACCTTATTCAGCAAAATAAATTCATTATTAACGTATTGAAGTATTTTAGTTAAGGACAAAATCTGTGCTTGTGTTTAGAACTGCTGAACAGCCGAAAACACACACACACACCCATCCCCCCGCCAAAAACACACACACACAGAGCAATTAACACCATGTCATACTCAGGTGTGGAAGGTGAGAAACCTCAATGGAGAATACCAAGTTTGTCGTTGCTCTTTTGGAGTTCTTAAAACCCAAAACATTTATTTATACTGAGAAAAAATTATTATGGGTCACAATCACAAACACAAATACATATAATCAAGTGTTTAACTGGTTTCATTTGTTTCTATGATCAATAATTATTATTATTATTATTTTCAGCCCAACTCTTTGACTATTTAAAACAAAGTTGTGTCCCATTTTTTGCCCATTGAAGTTGTTGGTTCAACTAAACAATTTTTAAATACCCAAACAATCTCCCAAAATTAAAACACGCAAAACATGACTTTAACAATTCAATTTATTCTTCCAAAACTACTCAAAGTTAAAACAGTAATTTATATAAAACAGATGAATACATGTTGTCTTTTTGCTTAAAGTTCATTAAACTACCCGGATACACCAGCTGCTTATAAGTCTCTATCTATAGTCCTTTTACATTAAAATATTAATTTTTCAAATATCAAAACTATTAAACATGGAACAGTTGAAGTCTTTGTTTCCCCCAAAGTACTGTATCAGACATTTTGCAGTTCTATGTTCAGAATATACAGTAGACCTGATCAAACATCATTCTAAAGCTGTCGGACTGTGACGTCATCCCTCCTACAGCTCCGTCAACAGCTTGTTCAGGCTCCTCCAGTCCTGTAGCTCCAAAAGTCCAGCCGTCAGCCGTCTGACCCCCCAATCCTCCACAGCGGAGCTCTGCTTAAAGACAACAGGAGAATTTAGTCAAGACAAAGATAAATAAACTTCACAGAACATCTACTTCTAATAAAGATAATATATATTAATAAACCTATTTACCACAGAGTGTGTAAAATACTGTTTTGGGGATTCTGTAATGTAAATAAACTGCCTGTGCTAATGTTAACCAGTGAACAGTGTTAGTGTTAACCAGTGAACAGTGTTAGTGTTAACCAGTGAACAGTGTTAGTGTTAACCAGTGAACAGTGTTAGTGTTAACCAGTGAACAGTGTTAGTGTTAACCAGTGAACAGTCTTAGTGTTAACCAGTGTTAGTGTTAACCAGTGAACAGTGTTAGTGTTAACCAGTGAACAGTGTTAGTGTTAACCAGTGAACAGTGTTAGTGTTAACCAGTGTTAGTGTTAACCAGTGAACAGTGTTAGTGTTAACCAGTGAACAGTGTTAGTGTTAACCAGTGAACAGTCTTAGTGTTAACCAGTGTTAGTGTTAACCAGTGAACAGTGTTAGTGTTAACCAGTGAACAGTGCTAGTGTTAACCAGTGACTGTCTGTATTATCGTCTGCATTAAATTAACCGGGAATTTACTTAATGCGCTTCTCATACAAATAAGTTAAGCGATATAACACTCGTATATGAGCATTAGTTCATCCCTGAAGCCAAACTATAACTTACTGAAGCCCCTCACACACACACACACACACACACACACCCCTCCTCCTCCTAACTGATAAACACTTCAGTGTTGTTGTTCAGCTCTTTAACTAAGCGCTCGCGCTACCGCGGAAAGTCCCGGACAAAGTGTATAAAATATAAACCGGGTTATGAGCGTTACTAGCTCCTGTACAGCTCCCCTCAGTCTGTGTCCCTCATCAACTGCATCACATTATATTCCAGTCACAGAAATAACCTGCAGATTAACTCTTAACCAGAGAATAAATAAGCGCTGAATTTATCCAGACAACACGCGGTGAGATTCTCTCAGTATTTACAGAGAACACAAACACTCTTCATCGGGTAGTGCAGCTCTTGTAATAGGGACATTAAGAGTATTGTCGAAGCTTGAGCATGTTTTTGAGTTAAAGTGGAGTGACATTGTGAGTGTGTGACACTGACAGTAAACTGTAATATTAACTCCAGACTTGGTAAACAGAACATTAAGTTCTCTAAAGTCACATCTGACCGCTGCTGCTGCTGCCAGTGATATTTAAAACGGCCAATAAAAAACTAAACTGGGAAATAAACTGTAAACTACCCCAAACACATTTTATAAAATAAAACATCACTTACCACGAATAGTCCGTTAAGCCGCCATCTTCATCTCTGTAGTTTGGTAGCGTCAGTTCGGCGGGGGTGGAGGCGGGTTGTTAAAGTCACGTGATTGCAACTCAGCGCAGCTGGCTTGTTTTAATGTGTTCTTGAGAACGAAGCGCCATCTAGTGGTGGCACCAGGTAAATGAATAAATAGGGCTTGAATGGGCGTGTTTACTGTGAAATCTTGACACGCCTTTCGGCCAGAAAAGGGAGGGGGGATTACGGCGTGCAAAGGCCATTCACATGCCATTCACACTTCAGCCACACTGTCGCGGCTATTTGGTGTGGCTCCCACTGTAGATCCAGGCAAAATGCCTCCACCAAGACGCCATGGCACAGAGCACAGTACCAGACACGAGCTAGCCATCCAAACCTGCAAAAAAAGACATATACAAATACATTTCAGGAAAACAAAACAAAACCCAAACACTCAGATGACCCCAATTTTATCACTAAAACACTCACCTTGGTCAATATCATAAAATTGGTACATCACAAAAACATTGTTAATCAGGAACAGCCTCCTGGTATTAACGCAATTGAACAACACCTAGCGGATGTCATCAGACCAGCTTTGGCTAACCCTACAACACGATCCCTCATTGAGGGCAACGCCAAAAATTGGGCCTTCACCACCATGCTGATCCTCCAAAATCACTACCAAGATGCACTTGAGGAGGAAATGGCTAAGTTACAGGATTTTTCCTCCCAGGATTTGGAGAAGTGTTTTGACACTGCCACCCTGTGGGCCAAACGCCGCATGGGCAGAAGACTCAAAGACACTACAGTACACCAAACACATATGTTAGTGGAGGAGAAATTGCAAACCTTGCTGCCCACCACTAACCTCCATGAAACAGAGGAGGAGACAGAGACACATAGTGTCCCCACTACTTCTCCCCTCCCAGAACGCATACCAGTCAAACATCATACAGTACAGGCTGTCATACATGCTGAGGCGGATATCACAGCTATCCCTGATCTTTCCTCACAGCCAACACCAACACCTACCAAAACTACAGCCACTATGACTGATCCATTCACTGACTGGTCCCCCGTTGCATCCCCTATCAGAGATGTAGACCCAGACAACAACTCAGAGGAGGCACTCACTTTTCCTCCCTCCCCCAAAGAACAACGCACACCCCGCTTACATCTTAACTCCTTTATAGGACAGGAAGAAGATCCTATTTGGATTGAGGAGGAGGATGAACAGAGCAATTCAATGTGCTCACAGAGGGTCACCCTAAGTCCCGATAAAGTCACTAGCCTCAAAACAGCTACACAGGCCCGCCTAAGCATGGAATTGGGCTCACCTTCCGGAGTGCAAAGCGACTCCCATGATAATGTGCCAAACAGACACATTACCACAAATAGAAAAATGGCTGACTGGAAGCTCACGGTTCGTAAAAAACGATTAGTGATTGGTGATTCCAATTTATCCAGGATTCCACCCTTCAAAAATCCTGACATCCAGATTGAAAGCTATCCGGGTGCCACGTTTAGACACATAGAGGCTGTGATCAACAAAACCCCGGTCTCCACGAACGTGGAACAGGTTGTCTTATCACTGGGCATTAACAGTCGGACACAGAGCGCTAAAGAGACTGCAATAAAACAGATGCAGGCAGCTCTAAGAGCAACCAAAGACAAATTCCCACTGGCACAAATCTGGGTCCCAGAATTAAATTTTTCAGATACACTCCCAACTAAAGAACAAACACAATTGACCTTTCTAAATTCTCACATCACGGCCAATCTAAAACATATTCCGGCCCTGTCTAAATCCCAGTTTCAGATGGAAAAGGACAACATACATTGGACATTGGACACTGCCAGAAACATCTTTCAACACTGGCTCCAACATTTAAAATAACTCCCCCCACAAGCCTGCATGTACAGGAGGGGAACCGTAATGTGGTCATCTTATCTAAAAATTTCAAAATCACATCGGAACAATTCAGTCTACTGAATAAGGGCTTAACATTCATTCCATCCAACAATAGGGCTATCAAACACCACAAATTACAAACACGATATGACCTACAAGAATATCATAGGAGACTTAAATTAGCGGCCTATTTCCCAAAAGAGACAGACACTCATCCCCCCCCGTTCACACCGAAATCGGACTGGACACCACCCATGGACAAATTACCTGGAGAACTCCACACACTACTCCAAAAAGATTCACAAGATTTCACAAAACACTTCAAACCATCTCCAGAGGAGCCTAACCTCACTACAGAGGAAATTGATGCTCTTAAAGAACTTAAAAACAATAAACAAATCATAATCAAACCTGCTGATAAAGGTAGCACAATTATAATATTCGATCGGGAACAATATTTATGGGAGGGATACAGACAATTATACGACAACAAATATTACAAAAAACTAGGCAAACCCATTTTCCCAGACACTGTACCCATGATCAAAACGATAGTCCAATCCCTATACACACACAAACACATAAATGCTAAACAAAAGTCCTACTTACTAGGTAGCACTGAGCCTAGGAGCAGGAGATTCTACATGCTCCCAAAGATACATAAGGATCCTGCCAAATGGAGTAGGCCTCACGAAATTCCCCCAGGAAGGCCGATTGTGTCAGATTGCGGCAGTGAAACTTACTATACGGCCGAATATTTGGATCATTACCTAAATCCCCTGTCAACCGGTCATCCTAGTTACATTAAAGACACGTATGATTTTGTCCAGAAAGTGAAAGAATTAAAAATTCCCCATAATGCCATTCTTTTCACTATGGACATAGACAGTCTATATACCAACATCGATATACAAGAAGGTATACAGGCCATTAAGAACATTTTCCAAAAAAACCCAAACACCTCTAGGCCTGACAAACAACTAATTCAATTATTAGAAATTAATCTAAAAAGAAATGATTTTGAATTCAATGGGGATTTTTTCCTTCAAATTAAAGGCACAGCGATGGGCAAAAAATTTGCCCCGGCCTACGCGAACATATTTATGGCTGAATGGGAGACTTCAGCCCTATCCCAATGTCAGAAAAAACCACTCCATTATTTCCGTTATCTTGATGATATCTGGGGAATTTGGACCCATACGGAGGAGGAATTTAAAGCATTTCTGGAGACACTCAATAATCATAATCCGTCTATCAAATTAAAATCCACCATCAGTCAGCTCTCTGTTGACTTTTTGGACACAACAACCTACAAAGGGCCAAAATTCCATCTCACACACAAATTGGACATCAAAGTTTTTTTCAAAGAAACAGACACACACGCGCTACTACACAAAACAAGTTTCCACCCCAAACATACATATTCTGGCCTAATCAAATCACAACTCCTGAGGTTTCGTCGTATTTGCACCCAAGAACGGGACTTCATTGAAGCGACA
>JAMASW010000068.1:0-53701 GCA_030522415.1 Channallabes apus | reverse complement strand
TTCGCGGCTATTTCCCCTAACCTAACCTAGCCAGTGCCACCTCCGATAATTGAGCTATTGACGTGTCCGCATCATCCATGGAACCTGCAAAAAAGAAATTGTTATTAATTACACTTATCTGGTTGAAATATAAGAATAAATATAAGAATCAATATTGTTATTAATTATACTTACCTGGTTATATTCACTTGTTTTTTTCAACAATGGATGGATAATAAATAAATATAATAAAATGGCTATTGATTATACTTACCTGCTTACACTTATTATTTTTTTATTAACTTCCAATAATTTGGAAGTGGAAGACATTGGAGATGGGGAATAAAGATAATTAGTATTATTTTATTAATAATTTTTGAATACAAGAAGACTTTACTTAAGTTCATCAGGGAGAGGAAAAAACCAAGCTGAGGAAAATAAAAAATAAGCTCCAACTGAAAAAGTTTCTTATTTTCTTTTTTCCTTTTTTAAGGGGGCGGAGCCTAGCCTCTGCATGACTCACAGGCAGGCAGCCTTTCAGTTGGAGACAGAGAGTTGTACGAGCAACACGAGCTATTGTTGAGTTTTGAGCCTTTTTTTGGAAAAAATTGTTCAGCACTGGTATAGGACTGTTAAAAGACTTCAGTCTTTCTTCCTTTAACAGCCAAGTTTGAACTCTTTATCCAAGAGAACAAAATTTCTTCTTTTTTTTGTGTATATATATAGCTTTTCCTCAATTTTCTTGAGCTTGTTTTGCTAATGAGCTATTTCTTGGCATAGCTTTTGCTAATAAGCTATTTCTTAGCATAATCTTTTTTCCTAGCAAGCTCTTTTCCTCCCTGTTTCAGTTTAGTTCATTACATTTTCTTTTCTTCTGTATTCATTATTTTCTTTCCCCTTTCCTTTTCTTACATTTTATTTTTGGCAAGTCTATGCCTGATGAAGGCTTGATTAAGCCGAAACGTTGCAGCAACAGACTTGCCTTTTGATTTAATTGATTTAAATATGTCATACCGCGGTCCATTCTATCCAGGACGGGAAAGACGATACTCTCATCCTGATGATTGGCGAGGGAGAGAGAGATATCCCCACCCTGATAACTGGTATCATGCCAGATATAGGGAATACAAAGTTCCCCAATATACCAGGGAGTTCAGAAACAGTGACCTTTTCCCTAGATTCACTCAGAATTACCCTAGGCATATACCTGAATGGAGCAATTATGACCCCTACTGGAGACAGTGGGGACGTGCTCCAAGACGTAATAACACTCAAAAAAGACCACGATCCACCAGTGGCAAACGGGGCACCACAAAAGATAAAAATTCCAAACAAAAACAGGGCAAAAAACAGAAAAAACAGCCCAAACAAACCAGGAGGGGCAAAAATAAAAAACAAACTGTGGAGGCCCAAGATGAAAAATTTAGAGCCTTAGTTAAACAGTTGTTGGAATTACTGAGGTCCTTCCATCATCTTGAGAAGATCTCTATACATGCGGAGGAGGAACCTCCTACTTTTACTAGGCTCACACATTTTCTGGGTGGCGTAGTAAAACCGGCTAATCTGACACTGGAAACAAAAACCCTCCTGGAAGGGAATGCCAAAAATTGGGCATACACCACACGCCTCATCCTGCAAGATCACTACATAAATTTCATTGAGAAGCAGAGTGAAATCTTGCAGGAGACATTGATTGGGGATTGGGACACAGCCTTGAAGGTTGCAATTAAGTGGTACAGAAGAAGATACCCCAAAAGACATATGCAGGAACCCATAAAGAAAGTCGAAGCACTCCTGCTGTCTTTAGATCAGATTGAAGAACAAAGGGACAGGGACACAGATAGGGATGGGGTTACCTCAGTAATCACGGAGGAAGATTTCCCACCCTTGCCACGGGCCCCAGAACCCTCTCCTCCTGTACCAACTGTAATTAGAGAGAGAACACCTCCCCCTTCCCCTTCCCCGTTTCCCATCGCACTTCCACGCAGGATCCCGCGGCCTAGGCGGCGGATCACAGTGCAAGTGTCTTCCCCGAAAAATCCGGCGGTCGCACATCGGGACGAACATCCAGAACTTATGGAAGTTCATAGTGAGCAGGGAACTCAAATAACATGCTTAGATGTGTCAGTTCCCACAGAAGTGTCACACGCACAAAGTGTTGTGCCTCATACTGATAAGCCACGTGAGGAGATTCTCTCACACGTAGATACACGTGAGGAGTCCATCACGCCAGTGGTTCAGGTACACACCATTCAGTACAGCAGCAGTTCGTCCGATGAAAGCGACACTGAACTAGAGCCTCTTATAAATTTTGAGGATGATCGTGGTGAGTTAGACGCCTTCCCACTCATGGATTCCCCTTGTTCCATGGGGTTCCAGATGGGGGGATGTCTTCTACCCAAACCCCCTCTAGATCAGCCTAATGTGCTTACCAGCACACCGTCGGAGTCACCAAAAGCGTACAAGCCCATCAGACACCTGCGCACAGTCAGGAAACTGGTTGATTGGGGTCTCAGTGTGCGTAAAAAATATTGCATTCTGGGAGACTCCAATGTGAGTAGATTTCCTCATCACTCATTGGCTGATGTCCAGATTGACAGTTACCCAGGCGCCACATTCAGACACGCTGAGAACTTAATTAAGAAAGCACAGGTGCACGTGGCTGTAGAAAAGGTGGTCTTATCCTTCGGGATAAATCACCGGGGTCAAAAAATGAAGTTGACGGCTATTAAAGAAATGCAGCGGGCTTTGAAGGCAGCGAGGGAGAAATTTCCCAATGCCGACATCAGAATCCCGCTCATCAATTTCTCCAGGACATTAAGAGGAGACGAACAAATGATCCTGGATAGCTTAAATAGCCACATCGGGAGAAACATGTCTCACCTACCATTATTGCCAAAAACGCAATTCAGGGTAGGTGATGACCAAATTCATTGGACATTAAATTGTGCTCGAGCCATATTTGAACAATGGGTCGAGCACTTAAACTTAGCTGCCCTATAAACCCAAAACCGGGATTATTGGATAGGAAGAGTGAAGTGTTAAATTTGTCCAAACACTTCACTCCTACAAAAGGGCAAATTCAATTATTAAGTAAGGGCCTTACTTTCATCCCTACACCCAAAATTAATCTAAATACAAAAAAACAATTGATCGCTGATGCACAGCAATATCATAGGAGACTGCTTCTGGCAGCCTTCTATAGATTTGAGAAGGAGGGAGAAATCCTTCCATTTACAGGGAAGTCCAACTGGACCCCCAAATTATCTCAGGTCCCAAATACTATCAGACAGATAATTAGAGCGGATAAATATGCGATCAGGAATATACCCTGGAACTACAGGGAAGTTTCAAACCTTAGTGGGGATGAAAGACAGGCCTTACTACAATTAAAAAATAATAGATCCATTGTGATCAAGCCGGCCGATAAAGGGAGTGTTGTGGTCATAATGGATCGAAAGGCATATACAGTGGAGGCGGAACGACAGTTGAACCAGGAAGAGTATTATGAAAAACTTTCAGAACCCATCTTCCTAAAAACGATTCCTGTCATACGGGACATACTCACTAAATTAAGGGAGGAGGGTTTTATAAACAAAAAACAAGAAACTTACCTGTTGGGCCCTGACGATCCACGCCCCAGGTATTTCTACCTCCTCCCTAAAATCCATAAGGAGCCACACAGCTGGAGTGTTCCTTTTGAGATGCCACCGGGCCGCCCCATTGTCTCTGACTGTGGCAGTGAAACACAGGCCACAGCGGAGTATATTGAATACTTCCTCAACCCGATTAGTACCAGACACCCAAGTTACATTAGAGATACCTATGATTTCATTGAAAAGATAAAAAATGTTTCTCTCCCTCCTGACTGTTTCCTGTTCACTATCGATGTTGATAGTCTCTACACCAATATCGAAACACCAGCTGGTATGGAAGCAGTCAGAGAGTGGTTTATTAAATTCCCGGATAAAAACAGACCTGAGGAAGCCATTTTAAAATTGCTGGATATTAATCTTACAAAAAATGATTTCGAATTTAATTCCAAGCATTACCTCCAGGTCAAAGGTACAGCCATGGGTAAAAAGTTTGCCCCTTCCTATGCCAACATATTCATGGCAAGATGGGAGGAAAGGGCATTGGCTGTTTGGGAATTTAAACCCTTCAGCTATTATAGGTTTCTTGATGACATTTGGGGTGTTTGGACCGGTACTGAGGATCAATTCAAACAATTTGCGGACCACCTAAACAATTTTCACAGTTCAATAAAAATCAAATATACAATGGACAGAGCGGGTGTCAATTTTTTGGACACAATAACCTATAAGGGCAAAGGATTTGGGGAGACGGGCAAATTGGATGTCAGAGTTTTTTTTAAAGACACTGACACTCATGCACTTCTCCACAAATCAAGCTTTCATCCAAAACATACTTTTAGGGGTATTGTGAAATCTCAGATACAGAGATTTCACAGAATATGTACCCAACCCGAGGATTTCCTGGAAGCAAAGAGCATTCTCTTTTCGGCACTCCGGAAACGAGGTTATTCCCGCTCCTTCCTGAGAAGCTGTGATAATCGTTTTCTCGAAAAGAGAATAAACGACAGCAAGGAAATGATTCCTTTAATCACAACCTTCTCTAAAGGAAGTGTCCACCTAAATAGGCAGATGAAATTAAATTTTCATCAATTCCACATGCAAAATAGAGTGCTGGACAACCACAAAATCATTTCAGCCTACCGGAAAAATCTAAATCTCAGGGATATTCTGGTCCGAAGCAGGTTGCCTCCCTCGGGAGAGGAAAAGAGGAAACCTGCCCCACCTGGAGAGTTCAGGCCGAAACGATGGATTCAAAATCCACAAAATAAAAACATCTATGAGATTTTCCCGGCCTTGAAACATGACACAAGCAATTGTGTCTATCTTATTTACTGCACAAAGTGCAGCAAACAGTATGTGGGGGAGACCAGAAACACTTTGGCGGTTAGGTTGACACAACATAGGTATAATATCAAACATAAAAAAGATTTACATACTGTGGTTGTCCAGCACTTTATAACACATGGTATTGAATCCCTTAAATTCATGGGATTACAACAAAACAGATGGTGGTCCCACCAAAACAGAAAAAAGGTAGAAAGAACATGGATTACTAATTTAAGTTCCATGCATCCATGGGGTTTGAATGAACAATGCAGGGTCATTTAAGGCTCATGTTCAGGAGAACCAGTGGCGGGCATGTCGGTGCTTGGTGACAGTGAGGTAGGCCAGTGCATAACGTGGACGCTGGAGATTGCCCACTCTGCGCTTTCTAGCCCCTACCCTAATCTATCCCCAATCTTACCTAACCCTAATCATAACCTTTCCCCACTCTATGCTTTCTAACCCTATTCTTTCCTAGCCCTAATCTTAACCCTAACTTACCCAACCCTAATTTTACCTACCCCTATTTCAAACCCTTACCTTTTATTTCCGGCGTGGGAGCGGGCATGGCCCGGCTTCGCGGCTATTTCCCCTAACCTAACCCTAACCCTAACCCTAACCCTAACCCTAACCCTAACCCTAACCCTAACCCTAACCCTAACCCTAACCCTAACCCTAACCCTAACCCTAACCCTAACCCTAACCCTAACCCTAACCCTAACCCTAACCCTAACCCTAACCCTAACCCTAACCCTAACCCTAACCCTAACCCTAACCCTAACCCTAACCCTAACCCTAACCCTAACCCTAACCCTAACCCTAACCCTAACCCTAACCCTAACCCTAACCCTAACCCTAACCCTAACCCTAACCCTAACCCTAACCCTAACCCTAACCCTAACCCTAACCCTAACCCTAACCCTAACCCTAACCCTAACCCTAACCCTAACCCTAACCCTAACCCTAACCCTAACCCTAACCCTAACCCTAACCCTAACCCTAACCCTAACCCTAACCCTAACCCTAACCCTAACCCTAACCCTAACCCTAACCCTAACCCTAACCCTAACCCTAACCCTAACCCTAACCCTAACCCTAACCCTAACCCTAACCCTAACCCTAACCCTAACCCTAACCCTAACCCTAACCCTAACCCTAACCCTAACCCTAACCCTAACCCTAACCCTAACCCTAGCCCTAACCCTAACCCTAACTAGGGACGTTAGGGACTAAATATTGAGATGTTGGGCTTAGGGTGTCAGAAGCCTTCTAAAATTCCCCTGAGCTCGGAGCTGGGGTCCGGGGAATTTTTGACCCCTCCTGGCCGGAGATGGGTCCCGGTTCACCCCTTTCCCAGTCCCCTAAAAATCTATGGGCCCCAGATTCGAGTTCCCTGAATTTTTTCATGATTTTAGCAAAAAAAATCAGCTTTCTACGACCTTCCTAGCAAAAGTAGCTAAAATTGCAGTACTCCTCCAAATTAAAGGGGGCCCTAGACGTAGATTTGAGGACCCAACGTCTAAATGACAGTATGTCAATAAAATTCACTAACCATCAAAACTTTTTCCCCAGGCCCAGTGTGTTCATTATCCCTTCCCCAGCTTTAGGTCACTGTAGCCCGGGGAGGTAAGCCAGCTCACCCCGCTGGAACTTAGCCTCTCTGGACTTTGAAATATTTTCACTATGGCCACAGGCCGAATCCTCCTGGAGGAATGGGACTTTTACCCGGCCAGAGGCACTCTCGTCGGGCACGCTCTGCATTCCTCCATGACCAAAGTCCTTGGGTTTTTCTGACAGGCCAAATCCTCCTGGAGGAATGGGACTTTTACCCGGCCAGGGGCACTCTCGTCGGGCACACTCTGCATTCCTCCATGACCAAAGTCCTTGGGATTTTTTTTCATTATTATCATTTTTTTTCTCACAGGCCAAATCCTCATGGAGGAATGGGACTTTTACCCAGCCAGGGGCACCCTTCCCGGGCACCCTCGGTCCCCCGACCCCGCCCGGGTCAAAAGTATTTGGACACCTCGGATCTTCCCCAAACTCGAGCAGGGGGCGCCCGGGGGCCGTGGCAGACAGGGGCCGCGACCTCAGGCCTCTCCCGGGCCAGTTCCCTTCCCGGGGCACTCCCGAGCCCGGGACCACCGCAGCCCGACTCGCCATGAGCCCCACACCCGGGAAAACATATCATAACCCCCGCAGGAGCATTTTTGTCATGGGCCCCCAGGGGCCTCGGCGCTCGATCGGGAACAGGTTCTCGATATAGCATTAGTAAAGACCCAACATGTCAATGTTGGTCCCTAACGGGTAAAAAAATCACAACTTCCCCAAAGTTGGGAGTAGCGGCTCCAAACTCGGCAGGCAAACTCCCAGGGCCCGGGGGACCCAGGATCCCGAAGCCCGTGTCCGTAGCACCTTCCCCGGGCTAGTTCCGTCCAGGGGCCCCCTAGGGACCCGGGACCACCAGGGACCGACTCTGCGTGAGCCCCAGACCCAGGAAATGGTGTCGCTTTCCCGGTAGCACGTACCCGCGGGAAATAGGGTCCTGACCCACCTTCGCATAAGTGCAATTCAACGTCACCCAACATGTCCATATCGGGCCCTTTAAACGCAAAGTTGCTCCTAGCGGCTCCAAACTCGGCAGGCAAACTCCCAGGGCCCGGGGGACCCAGGATCCCGAAGCCCGTGGCTCTAGCACCTTCCCCGGGCTAGTTCTGTCCAGGGGCCCCCCAGGGCCCCGGGACCACCATAGCCCGACTCCGCGTGAGCCCTAGGCCCGGGAAATGGTATCGCTTTCCCGCTAGGAGCAACTTTGGGTCGAGGGGCCCCGGGGGCCCAGAGTCCCGGAGGGTAAGCGGGGGTCCCCTGCAGTCCCATCCCGCAGATCGGAGTCGAAATCGGGGGGACTTTTTATTCCGAGGCCCCCTAGGCCCCTGGGGCTCCCTGCACTATGGGCGCAGGCCGAATCCTCTGGGAGGAATGGCACTTTTACCCGGCCAGAGGCACTCTCCCTCCTGCCTGGAGCTAAGTCTATGGGACCCAGGTTCTCGATATTTCAATGGGAATGGACCCAGCATGTCAGTTAAAATCCCTTAATGGTAAAAACCTCGGGTCTTTTCACCGAGGCCTCCGTGGAGCCCTCCCCCAGCTTTAGGACACTGAAGCCCGGGGAGCTAATCCAGCTCACCCCCCTGGAGTTTAGCCTCTCTGGACTTTGAACATTTTAGGGTTACACAGGCTTAGGGCTCACAGTCTTAGGGTTATACAGGCTTAGGGCTCACAGGCTTAGGGCTCACAGGCTTAGGGCTCCCGGGCTGGGCTCTGGGACTCTGCCCGGCCCCAGGCACCCCTAGGGCGGCCACACTAGTCACCCACACCCGCTGGGGCTCCGGCCTCATGGGACTTTGAACATTTTAGGGTTGTACAGGCTTAGGGCTCACAGGCTTAGGGCTCACAGGCTTAGGGCTCCCGGGCTGGGCTCTGGGACTCTGCCCAGCCCCAGGCACCCCTAGGGCGGCCACACTAGTCACCCACACCCGCTGGGGCTGCAGCCTCATGGGACTTTGAACATTTTAGGGTCATACTGTCTCGGGGCTCCCCGGGCATGCACAGTCCCGAGCCGCCCGGGGGTATGGGACTCTGCCCCGCTAGCCAGCCTCTTAGGCAGGCCCGGGACGAATCCAACGAGCCCTCCCCCAGCTCCCTAGCCCTAACGGCCGCGGAGATATAGCCGATTAGGCCCGGGGCTTTGGCCGGCTCTCACCCGGGCCCCGAGCGACCCACACCCGGGGGACCAAGCCTGGATCGTAGGGCTCGTCTGGCCCGATCCGACGAGCCCTCCCCCAGCCCCCTAGCCCTAACCCCCGGGGAGATACGCCCGATAAGGCCCGGGAGCCCCGACACCGGGTCCTTTCACGCCCCCTACCGGCCGGCCGAAGCCCCCCACACCCGGGAACCCTAGGATAGCCTCGTAGGGCTCGCCCACACGAATCCAACGAGCCCTCCCCCAGCTTCCTAGCCCCAAGGGCCGGGGAGATATGGTGGCTGGACCCGGGGTCTTAGCCTGTGTGGACTTTGGAAATTTACCACTTGACTTGTATACATGCTGGCTGAACCCACCTGGAGGAATTCGACTCTCCCCGGCCCAAGGCACCCCCAGGTCGGCCACACTACCCACCAACACCCGCTGGGGCTCCGGGCTCATGGGACTTTGACCATTTTAGGGTTATACAGTCTTAGGGCTCCCGGGCAGACACCGGCTGGTGCTCTGGGACTCTGCCCGGCCCCAGGCACCCCTAAGTCGGCCACACTATCCACCAACACCCGCTCATGGGACTTTGAACATTTTAGGGTCATACTGGCTTAGGGCTACCCGTCTTAGGGTTATACAGGCTTAGGGCTCCCGGGCTGCGCTCTGGGACTCTGCCCGGCCCCAGGCACCCCTAAGTCGGCCACACTACCCACCAACACCTGCTCATGGGACTTTGAACATTTTAGGGTCATACTGTCTTAGGGCTACCCGTCTTAGGGTTATACAGGCTTAGGGCTCCCGGGCTGCGCTCTGGGACTCTGCCCGGCCCCAGGCACCCCTAAGTCGGCCACACTACCCACCAATACCCGCTGGGGCTCCAGGCTCATGGGACTTTGACATCTTAGGGTCACACAGTCTTAGGGCTCACAGGGTTATGGTTAGGCTGGGGCTAGGGGACTCTCTCCGGCCCCAGCCCCGCCAACCCTACACACCCTTCCCCGGGGCCCCGGGACCTATCCAACGAGCCCTCCCCCAGCTTCCTAGCCCCAAGGGCCGGGGAGATATTCACCGAAATGCCCGGACCTTTCTCCGGCTCTCACCCCGCCTCCGAGTGACCCAGCCCCGGGAAACCGACTTAGCCTTCCCCGGGGCCCCGCGCCCTATCCAACGAGCCCTCCCCCAGCTTCTTAGCCCCAAGGGCCGGGGAGATACACACAGAAATGCCCGGGGGACATTCCCCGGCGCCTACCGGGGCCCCCTCGCGACCCAGCCCCGGGAAACCGACTCAGCCTTCCCCGGGGCCCCGGGACCTATCCAACGAGCCCTCCCCCAGCTTCCTAGCCCCAAGGGCTGGGGAGATACACCCAGAAATGCCCGGGGGACATTCCCCGGCGCCTACCGGGGCCCCCTAGCGACCCAGCCCCGCCAACCCTACACAGCCTTCCCGGTGAGCCCGGGACCTATCCAACGAGCCCTCCCCCAGCTTCCTAGCCCCAAGGGCCGGGGAGATATTCACCAAAATGCCCCGGGACTTCATGCGGATCTAACCCCGCCCCCGAGCGACCCAGCCCCGGGAAACTACCACAGCCCTCTCGGGCTCGACTGCCCGAATCCAACGAGCCCTCCCCCAGCTTCCTAGCCCCAAAGGCCGGGGAGATATTCACCCGGGAGCCCCGGGGGGGAACAGCGCCACCCACTGCCGGGCCTGCAGTGCTCCCTCCCTGGGCCCCAGAACCACCAAACTCCGGGGATCGAAGCCCCAGGTACCCAGCGCCCCATCCGAACCGGGGCACCGCCACTTAAGCCCCCCTACACGGACTCAGCCCTTAATCCCGACCCGCTGAGTAGCTGGACCCCTGGGATAACTCCGAAATTTCGCCGACCCCTGGAAAACCCAGGGACTTAGAAAATTTTTCACTCAGACCCCTGGGAAACCCAGGGACTTAGAAAATTTTTCACTCAGACCCCTGGGAAACCCAGGGACTTAGAAAATTTTTCACTCAGACCCCTGGGAAACCCAGGGACTTAGAAAATTTTTCACAAACCTTTCATATAACCAATTCCTATGGGGACCCCTGGTATAACTGGGGACTTAGTCGTTTTTTCAAAAGTTTTTCAGAAATTCTTCTAAGTCCCCAGTTATACCAGGGGTCTGGTTCTCCAGGACCAGACCGGTTGTGCTTCATCAATGTCCCCGGGCTTAAGTGGCGGTGCCCGGGGAGGGATGGGGCGCCGGGTCCTGCCTGGAGCTCAGCTTCAGGCTGAAGCCTCCTGGAGGAATGGGACTTTTACCCGGCCAGGGGCACTCTCATCGGGCACGCTCTGCATTCTTCCATGACCAAAGTCCTTGTATTTTTCTGACAGGCCAAATCCTTCTGGAGGAATGGGACTTTTACCCAGCCAGGGTCACCCTTCCCGGCTACACTCTGTATTCCTCCATGACCAAAGTCCTTGTGTTTTTCTGACAGGCCAAATCCTTCTGGAGGAATGGGACTTTTACCCAGCCAGGGTCACCCTTCCCGGCCACACTCTGCATTCCTCCATGACCAAAGTCCTTGTGTTTTTAACACAGGCCGAATCCTCCTGGAGGAATGGGACTTTTACCCAGCCAGGTGCACCTTTCCTGGCCACACTCTGTATTCCTCCATGACCAAAGTCCTTGTGTTTTTCTGACAGGCCAAATCCTCCTGGAGGAATGGGACTTTTACCCGGCCAGGGGCACTCTCATCGGGCACGCTCTGCATTCTTCCATGACCAAAGTCCTTGTGTTTTTCTGACAGGCCAAATCCTCCTGGAGGAATGGGACTTTTACCCAGCCAGGGTCACCCTTCCCGGCTACACTCTGTATTCCTCCATGACCAAAGTCCTTGTGTTTTTCTGACAGGCCAAATCCTTCTGGAGGAATGGGACTTTTACCCAGCCAGGGTCACCCTTCCCGGCCACACTCTGCATTCCTCCATGACCAAAGTCCTTGTGTTTTTAACACAGGCCGAATCCTCCTGGAGGAATGGGACTTTTACCCAGCCAGGTGCACCTTTCCTGGCCACACTCTGTATTCCTCCATGACCAAAGTCCTTGTGTTTTTCTGACAGGCCAAATCCTCCTGGAGGAATGGGACTTTTACCCGGCCAGGGGCACTCTCATCGGGCACGCTCTGCATTCTTCCATGACCAAAGTCCTTGTGTTTTTCTGACAGGCCAAATCCTTCTGGAGGAATGGGACTTTTACCCGGCCAGGGTCACCCTTCCTGGCCACACTCTGTATTCCTCCATGACCAAAGTCCTTGTGTTTTTCTGACAGGCCAAATCCTCCTGGAGGAATGGGACTTTTACCCAGCCAGGGTCACCCTTCCCGGCCAAACTCTGCATTCCTCCATGACCAAAGTCCTTGGGTTTTTAACACAGGCCGAATCCTTCTGGAGGAATGGGACTTTTACCCAGCCAGGGTCACCCTTCCCGGCCACACTCTGCATTCCTCCATGACCAAAGTCCTTGTGTTTTTAACACAGGCCGAATCCTCCTGGAGGAATGGGACTTTTACCCAGCCAGGTGCACCTTTCCTGGCCACACTCTGTATTCCTCCATGACCAAAGTCCTTGTGTTTTTCTGACAGGCCAAATCCTCCTGGAGGAATGGGACTTTTACCCGGCCAGGGGCACTCTCATCGGGCACGCTCTGCATTCTTCCATGACCAAAGTCCTTGGGTTTTTCTGACAGGCCAAATCCTTCTGGAGGAATGGGACTTTTACCCAGCCAGGGTCACCCTTCCCGGCCACACTCTGCATTCCTCCATGACCAAAGTCCTTGGGTTTTTAACACAGGCCAAATCCTCCTGGAGGAATGGGACTTTTACCCAGCCAGGGTCACCCTTCCCGGCCACACTCTGCATTCCTCCATGACCAAAGTCCTTGGGATTTTTTTTCATTATTATTATGGGACCCAGGTTCTCGATATTTCAATGGGAATGGACCCAGCATGTCAGTTAAATTCCCTTAAGGGTAAAAACCTCGGGTCTTTTCACCGAGGCCTCCGTGGAGCCCTTCCCCAGCTTTAGGACACTGAAGCCTGGGGAAATTAGCCATGGGGCTCCCCTAACCCCGACTCCGAGGAGTCCTTCCCCAGCTTTAGGACACTGAAGCCTGGGGAGATTAGCCATGGGGCTCCCCTAACCCCCACTCCGAGGAGTCCTTCCCCAGCTTTAGGACACCAAAAGCCGGGGAGAAACTCCAGCTCACCCAGCTGGAGCTTAGCCTCTCAGCTCCCCTTTTCTCAACATTCTGACCACACCCTTCTGGACACCCTATGGCACAGCGATACCTCCACACAGGGGGGAAGGCAGGAATCATGCCCGGGAAGGAGCCTCGTGGGCTTTCTGGATCAGCCACCCCTGCGTAAATCGTGGGACTTTCAATATATATAACACTATGCACACACAGGCCGAATCCTCATGGAGGAATGGGACTTTTACCCGGCCTGGGGCACTCTCGTCGGGCACAATCTGCATTCCTCCATGACCAAAGTCCTTGGGATTTTTTTCATTATTATGATTTTCTTATCACAGGCCGAATCCTCATGGAGGAATGGGACTTTTACCCGGCCAGGGGCACTCTCGCCGGGCACAATCTGCATTCCTCCATGACCAAAGTCCTTGGGATTTTTTTCATTATTATGATTTTCTTATCACATAGGCCAAATCCTCATGGAGGAATGGGACTTTTACCCAGCCAGGGGCACCCTTCCCGGGCACACTCGGCCCCCCGACCCCGCCCGGGTCAAAAGTATTTGGACACCTCGGATCTTCCCCAAACTCGAGCAGGGGGCCCCCGGGGGCTGTGGCACACAGGGGCCGCGACCTCAGGCCTCTCCCAGGCCAGTTCCCTTCCCGGGGCACTCCCGAGCCCGGGACCACCGCAGCCCGACTCGCCGTGAGCCCCACACCCGGGAAAACATATCATAACCCCCGCAGGAGCATTTTTGTCATGGGCCCCCAGGGGCCTCGGCGCTCGATCGGGAACAGGTTCTCGATATAGCATTGGTAAAGACCCAACATGTCAATGTTGGTCCCTAACAGGTAAAAAAATCACAACTTCCCCAAAGTTGGGAGTAGCGGCTCCAAACTCGGCAGGCAAACTCCCAGGGCCCGGGGGACCCAGGATAACGAAGCCCGTGTCCGTAGCACCTTCCCCGGGCTAGTTCCGTCCAGGGGCCCCCTAGGGGCCCGGGACCGCCAGAGGCCGACTCTGCGTGAGCCCCACACCCGGGAAATGGTGTCACTTTCCCGGTAGCAGGTACCCGCTGGTTAGGGTATCCTGACCCACCTTCGCATTAGTGCAAGGCAATTTTACCCAACATCTCCATATCGGGCCCTTTAACGCAAAGTTGCTCCTAGCGGCTCCAAACTCGGCAGGCAAACTCCCAGGGCCCGGGGGACCCGGGATCCCGAAGCCCGTGGCTCTAGCACCTTCCCCGGGCTAGTTCCGTCCAGGGGCCCCCTAGGGCCCCGGGACCACCATAGCCCGACTCGGCGTGAGCCCTAGGCCCGGGAAATGGTATCGCTTTCCCGCTAGGAGCAACTTTGGGTCGAGGGGCCCCGGGGGCCCCGAGAGTCCCGGAGGGTAAGCGGGGGTCCCCTGCGGTCCCATCCCCCGGGTCGGAGTCGAAATCGGGGGTACTTTTTATTCCGGGGCCCCAGGGGCTCCCTGGACCTAAGCCCCGGGGCTAGAGTGGCCATGGGATGCCTGCTGTAGCACCTCGAGCCCGGGGGCCAAAGTCGCAGCCCAGTAGCATGGGGAGAAGCCCGCAGGTACTGCCACCCCGTGGGGGAAAGCGTTACTGCAAGGCCGGCAATTTCGATGCAGAACCTGGGTCGCAAAGTTGGTCCGATGATGGAGAAGCTGGGTCTTTACGATGTTGGGCCCCATTGAAAATGAATGGGGGCCGGCCCAACATAGCAAATGCGCTCATTTAGGGACACCTAACTAAAAACCCCATTGACTTTGACCCAACATCTCAATGCTAACCCTAACCCTAACCCTAACCCCTAACCCCTAACCCTAACCCTAACCCTAGACTGTCTCCAGAAGAGCCTAACCTCACTCCGGGTGAAAAGAATGCACTGAAGGAGTTAAGGGACAATAAGCATATTGTCATTAAACCGGCAGACAAAGGCAGTGCAATCATAATATTTGATCGGGAACAATACCTATGGGAGGGATATAGGCAACTATATGATAAAAATTATTACATTAAACTAAATAAACCCATCTACCCAGACACTGTGCCCATGGTCAAGTTGATAATCCAATCACTATATGCCAAAAAATTTATCAATGCAAAACAGAAGTCCTACTTATTAGGGAACACGGAGCCTAGGAGCAGGAGATTCTACATGCTCCCCAAAATCCACAAAGATCCGACCAAATGGAGCAAACCACATGAAATTCCCCCAGGAAGGCCTATAGTGTCGGATTGCGGCAGCGAAACCTACTATACGGCCGAATTCCTGGACCATTATCTGAACCCCCTTTCAATTGGCCATCCTAGCTACGTAAAGGACACCTATGATTTTGTCCATAAAATCAAAGAACTTGAAATTCCCCAAAGAGCCATCTTATTTACTATGGACATAGATAGCCTGTATACTAATATCGACATCCAAGAGGGAATACAGGCTATCAAAAACATTTTTCAGAAAAATCCTGACACCTCTAGGCCGGATAAGGAATTAATTGAACTGTTGGAGATAAATTTAAACAGGAATGACTTTGAATTCAATGGAGATTTCTTCCTGCAGACCAAAGGCACGGCGATGGGCAAGAAATTTGCCCCGGCCTACGCCAATATATTCATGGCAGAATGGGAAACCTCAGCTCTGTCCCAATGCCAAAAACAGCCTCTCCACTATTTTAGGTATTTAGATTATATCTGGGGTGTCTGGACACATACAGAGGAGGAATTTGGAGATTTTGTTAACATACTCAATAACCACAATCCATCCATAAAATTAAAATCTACCATCAGTAAGCTATCTGTGGACTTCTTGGACACCACAACTTACAAAGGCCCAGATTTCAGCCTCACACACAAACTGGACATAAAAGTTTTCTTCAAAGAAACAGACACACACGCCTTACTGCATAAAACGAGTTTCCACCCCAAACACACTTACTCCGGCCTGGTCAAATCACAACTCCTCAGATTCCATCGTATATGCACCCTAGAACGGGACTTTATAGAAGCAACACGAACCCTCTTCACAGCACTCAGGCCCAGGGGATATAACAGGTCCTTCCTGCGGAAGAGTTTGAAATCATTCCTTACCAGAAAGGACCAAGGGGAGGGTACCAGCCTACCTCTCGTCCTCACCTACTCCTCGGCCTCTGTGAAACTCACCAGAGAGGTGAAGTCCAACTTTCTGCACATATTGGGACAAAAACAAACATTTAAGGATTATAAAGTTATCGCAGCTTTCAGAAAAAACAAAAATTTACAGGATCATTTAATTAGAGCCAAACTCAATCCCCTACATAGCAAAAAAACTAAACATCAGGGACAATATTTAGAGCAAAGAGACTATGTACAGAACAAATTTACAAAAGAAGTATTCATTACTCACCAATCGGGCACAGTACATAGCAAAAACTGCGTATATCTGGTCACATGCAAACTATGCAGAACCCAATATGTGGGAGAGACGGGTAACACAATCCTTACCAGAATGACACAACATAAACACAACATCCTAAAAGAAAAAGAAAATGATACTTACCTGGTCAGACACTTCCGGGAACACGGATGGGAATCCTTCAGGGCGATGGTCCTACAAGTCAACACGCAATGGTCCATCCTGCAAAGAAAGAGAGCAGAGAAAATTTGGATACAGAAATTGGGCACCACACACCCGCTAGGCCTTAATGAGAAGTGAACCGGGTAGAGCCGACGGCATTGATGGCCTGTGCACACAAGTTAGCGCGTTAACCAACCTCTTTCCCTTACCTTAACCTCTTTTACCCCACCTTCTAACCTCTTCTTCCCTAAACCCCTAACCTTAACCTCTGACCCTTAGCCCTTGCCTCCCTAAACCCCTTAACCTCTGACCCCTACCCTTCCTAAACCCCTTAATCTCTGACCCCTACCCTTCCTAAACCCCTTAACCTCTGAGCCCTACCCTCCCTAAACCCTTAAACTTAACCCCTAAAACTTACCCATAACTCCTAACGGCTAACTCAAACCTCAACCCTAACCCGCCCGTGCCTCATGCCTGCATCTGGCTCAATTACCCATAAAATCCATTCCAAGAACCTACTGTAACTATATCTATTATATACATTTATTAGAAATGGACTACTACAACCACTCCAACAAAGGGATACAATGAAGCAGAAAATATTATATATATTTATAGACATTATATACAAATACATATCTACTGGACATGAGTATATTCAATATTTATTTTCAATCTTCGCATATCTACTTGAATATTTCAACATATTTTGATGTATATTCTCCCATATATTTCATATTTTCTTGTATAAAGAACCTTAAAAAAATCTTCTAAAAAAAATTGAAGATAAAAAATAAATAAATATACCAAGATAAATATATATATATATATATATATATATATATATATATATATATATATAAATTAATACCCTTAAAAATCCATATCATGTTAAAATAAATACCAAAATTACATAAAGTTAAACTGGAGAACAAGAGAGAAGGAGCACTATTTTTCTGATTGGCCTGGAGCTGTTTCTTTTTAAATTTTATGTTTACCAAGCTCCTAATGGCCAGTTTAAATTTTGTCCCGCCCCCAAAGTATATAAGGGACAGCTGAAGGTGCAGGCAGTTAGATTGCCTTCACATACACTACACACACTGACACAGAGAGAGACACACATTGATCCTTGAATCTTGCCATATCCTAGGCCTTTTTTCCTTTTGAGACATAATATTCTATTTTCATTTCATTACTTTAAAACCTTTTATGGTTTATTAATTTTTTCAAAAACAAACTTTTTTCTTTATCAGAACAAGCCTGCCTGAAGAAGGTTCCAAGAGAACCGAAACGTTGCAACGGCTTGTTCATTTTTGCACTCATTTTTTACACCAAACTCATTTAATTTTTTTGTTGTTATTCAAATTTTTCAATTAAAAAATTTCTTTATAACCATGGTTCTGCTAGAGAGAGATGGCTGGACAGTGGTGACACGCAGACACAGGCGTGCCCCTCAGGGCACAGTCAGGCCTGTGCCCCGTCCAGACCACAGTAGGACACGTTATACACAGAGAGAGAGAGCATTCTCTTATGCAGATGCAGTTAAATATGGTGGCCACACGAGGGCAGTACCTACTCACCGCAACAATCCTTATCAATGGTCCAGCAGACCACAATTTTTTGAACCCCAGGCCCGTCCAGGGCCTGTCTCATTCATGACAAGACCAAAAACCTTTGCAAGAGCACCACGGCACACAGTGCAGAGCAAAGCACGTACAGTGCACCCAAATCTGCAAAGGAGAAACAACACCACACAGCATAAACAGAACACACAGACCCAACACTCGGAGGATCCTAATTTTATTCCCAAAACCCAAACTCTGCATAAAATCATTAAAATAATACACCATAAAAACAATGTTAGCCAGGAACAGCCACCTGCCATCAACAACATTGAAAAACATTTAGCAGATTTCATTAAACCGGCTATACCAAATTCCACAACACAGGCTCTGATCGAGGGCAATGCCAAAAACTGGGGTTATACTACCATGCTAATTCTTAGGGACCACTATGAAGAGGCATTGGCAGTAGAATTGGCTAATCTGCAGGATTTTTCTCCTGAGAACTGGGATGAGTGTTTCGACACTGCCATCTTGTGGGCAAAACGGTATATTGGCAAAAGGCTGAAAGATAAAACAATATATGAGGCCCATGCACTGGTACAGGAGAAATGGCAGGCCCGTCTAAGTGCGGACAGCCCAGGTGAGGCACAGGGGGAAGAGGAGGCCCAGAGTGTCCCTCTCACTCCTTCTGTCCCAGATAATACAGAGGATGAAAATGTCACAGTACAGGCCATTGTACATGCTGAGGCGGATATACCATCTCTCCCTGAAATCTCCTCCCAGCCGACAACAATACACACCAACACTATATCCACAATGACAGAACAATTCACAGATTGGTCCCCTACCATATCCCCAATCAGAAAGGAAGAATCAGACAATAGCCTGATTAGTGCCCTGGATCTTCCTCCCTCGCCTATGGAACAGCGCACGCCTCGCCTGCGTCCCAACGCCTGTGTCAGACAGGAACCAGACCTCATTTTGGTTGAGGAACAAGAGCAGGGCACACAGCACAATTTAAATAGCTCACAAAGGGTCACCCTAAGCCCCGACAAAGTGACCAGCCTCAGGACAGCCACACAGGCCCGTCTGAGTGTCGATCCGGGCACATCTCCTGTAGTTCAGTGTGGCTCCGGTGAGAGTATGCCAAATAGACACTTAACCACAACCAGGAAAATGGTTGATTGGAGACTCACCGTCCGGAAGAAAAAGCTTGTTATCGGTGATTCGAATCTATCCAGGATTCCACCTTTTAAGATCTCTGACCTCCAGGTCGAGAGCTACCCAGGGGCCACGTTCAGACACATAGAGGCCGTAATCAATAAAACCCCGGTCTCTACTGACGTGGAGCACGTAATTCTATCACTGGGCATCAACGGCCGCACACAGAGTGCCAAAGACACGGCCATAAAACAGATGCAGGCGGCCTTAAGAGCAGCTAAAGAGAAGTTCCCTGTGGCACAGATTTGGGTTCCAGAAGTGAACTTCTCAGACACTCTTCCAACAAAGGAGCAGGCACAATTAAACATCCTTAATTCTCACATTTCTGCCAACCTTAAATACATCCCTGCCCTGTCCACATCAGAGTTCCACACGGAAAGTGACAACATTCACTGGACAGGTGACACTGCCAGAAACATGCTCCAACACTGGCTCGAATATTTAAATTAACTTTCCCCACAAGCCTGCATGTACAGGAGGGGAACCGTAATGTTGTAATCCTGTCTAAGAAATTCCATATAACTCCCGCACAACTTAGTCTGCTCGACAGGGGTCTGACATTTATTCCATCAGACAACACCACCACCAAACACCATATGATGCAAACCAGATATGATTTACAACAGTACCACAGGAGACTCAAATTAGCGGCCTATTTTCAAAATGAGACAGATTCAGATCCCCCGCCATTTACACCTAAATCTGATTGGATTCCACTGAATGACAAATTACCCACAGAACTACACACATTAATTGAAAAAGATTTAAAATATTTCACCAAATATTTCAGACTGTCTCCAGAAGAGCCTAACCTCACTCCGGGTGAAAAGAATGCACTGAAGGAGTTAAGGGACAATAAGCATATTGTCATTAAACCGGCAGACAAAGGCAGTGCAATCATAATATTTGATCGGGAACAATACCTATGGGAGGGATATAGGCAACTATATGATAAAAATTATTACATTAAACTAAATAAACCCATCTACCCAGACACTGTGCCCATGGTCAAGTTGATAATCCAATCACTATATGCCAAAAAATTTATCAATGCAAAACAGAAGTCCTACTTATTAGGGAACACGGAGCCTAGGAGCAGGAGATTCTACATGCTCCCCAAAATCCACAAAGATCCGACCAAATGGAGCAAACCACATGAAATTCCCCCAGGAAGGCCTATAGTGTCGGATTGCGGCAGCGAAACCTACTATACGGCCGAATTCCTGGACCATTATCTGAACCCCCTTTCAATTGGCCATCCTAGCTACGTAAAGGACACCTATGATTTTGTCCATAAAATCAAAGAACTTGAAATTCCCCAAAGAGCCATCTTATTTACTATGGACATAGATAGCCTGTATACTAATATCGACATCCAAGAGGGAATACAGGCTATCAAAAACATTTTTCAGAAAAATCCTGACACCTCTAGGCCGGATAAGGAATTAATTGAACTGTTGGAGATAAATTTAAACAGGAATGACTTTGAATTCAATGGAGATTTCTTCCTGCAGACCAAAGGCACGGCGATGGGCAAGAAATTTGCCCCGGCCTACGCCAATATATTCATGGCAGAATGGGAAACCTCAGCTCTGTCCCAATGCCAAAAACAGCCTCTCCACTATTTTAGGTATTTAGATGATATCTGGGGTGTCTGGACACATACAGAGGAGGAATTTGGAGATTTTGTTAACATACTCAATAACCACAATCCATCCATAAAATTAAAATCTACCATCAGTAAGCTATCTGTGGACTTCTTGGACACCACAACTTACAAAGGCCCAGATTTCAGCCTCACACACAAACTGGACATAAAAGTTTTCTTCAAAGAAACAGACACACACGCCTTACTGCATAAAACGAGTTTCCACCCCAAACACACTTACTCCGGCCTGGTCAAATCACAACTCCTCAGATTCCATCGTATATGCACCCTAGAACGGGACTTTATAGAAGCAACACGAACCCTCTTCACAGCACTCAGGCCCAGGGGATATAACAGGTCCTTCCTGCGGAAGAGTTTGAAATCATTCCTTACCAGAAAGGACCAAGGGGAGGGTACCAGCCTACCTCTCGTCCTCACCTACTCCTCGGCCTCTGTGAAACTCACCAGAGAGGTGAAGTCCAACTTTCTGCACATATTGGGACAAAAACAAACATTTAAGGATTATAAAGTTATCGCAGCTTTCAGAAAAAACAAAAATTTACAGGATCATTTAATTAGAGCCAAACTCAATCCCCTACATAGCAAAAAAACTAAACATCAGGGACAATATTTAGAGCAAAGAGACTATGTACAGAACAAATTTACAAAAGAAGTATTCATTACTCACCAATCGGGCACAGTACATAGCAAAAACTGCGTATATCTGGTCACATGCAAACTATGCAGAACCCAATATGTGGGAGAGACGGGTAACACAATCCTTACCAGAATGACACAACATAAACACAACATCCTAAAAGAAAAAGAAAATGATACTTACCTGGTCAGACACTTCCGGGAACACGGATGGGAATCCTTCAGGGCGATGGTCCTACAAGTCAACACGCAATGGTCCATCCTGCAAAGAAAGAGAGCAGAGAAAATTTGGATACAGAAATTGGGCACCACACACCCGCTAGGCCTTAATGAGAAGTGAACCGGGTAGAGCCGACGGCATTGATGGCCTGTGCACACAAGTTAGCGCGTTAACCAACCTCTTTCCCTTACCTTAACCTCTTTTACCCCACCTTCTAACCTCTTCTTCCCTAAACCCCTAACCTTAACCTCTGACCCTTAGCCCTTGCCTCCCTAAACCCCTTAACCTCTGACCCCTACCCTTCCTAAACCCCTTAATCTCTGACCCCTACCCTTCCTAAACCCCTTAACCTCTGAGCCCTACCCTCCCTAAACCCTTAAACTTAACCCCTAAAACTTACCCATAACTCCTAACGGCTAACTCAAACCTCAACCCTAACCCTAACCCTAACCCTAACCCCTAACCCTAACCCTAACCCTAGGGGCGTGCCGCCGTTAATTCGAATTTTTTACCCTATTGGCATTGCACAATTGTCTGTGCCCCAGAGCCTCATGGGTAACTTAAATCTGGAGTATATTTTAATAAATAACTCCTAAACGGAAAAAGATAGAGTCGTGCCGTTTTTTGCAACATGATGTTTGTGACACACTGAATGGAAATAACAAATAACTGAATAACACAATAAAAATTTAAAATCTACCATCAGTGTTAAAAATATACAGATCAAGGACCTGGATTGGCCTTCCATTAAGCTTTAACATGGCTGGGGATTTTTACTGTCATTCTGACAGAATTTTCCTCAGGAGGCTATTCCAGCAGAAGGTTGTTGATCTGATTTCGGGGTCATCCACTGAGATAAGACGGTCTCTCCACACACTTCCTGGTGCAACACTCTGCCCAAGTGGTTCCGGAAACCTAGCGGTGTTAACAAAAGGGCCACTGGCAGAGAGGGTGAGTCATGGTTATCTACCAGTCTTCACTGTGTGTAATATGTTTAAGAGGTTAATTGTAAGATGGTTTAGGCTGTATTAGGATAATTTCAGTAAATTTAAATCTTTAATGTTTACATTAATATTTAAAACAAATAATACTTTAGAAGTGATTGCATGATGGTTCAGGTTGTATTAGGATAATTTCAATGAATTCAAACCTTAGTTCTATATTCTTTAATTACACCAGTATTATAAAAAGGACTTTAAAAAGGTTCATTTATTAAAATTTAAATTTTAAATCAATAAATTAATAAACATGAATTACTTATTCAATTGGTTATGAGACACGGGCCTAGGACTGATCGACCTACGGCCGGCCGCCATAGAAGAGGGTGTCTAGTAATAAAAGGCCGAAACACCCTGTGACTCTATGGTTTACTACTGATGACGTGTCTCACAATTTAGGATGTCGTTGGGTTAAAGGGTACCTTAATCTTAGCTCACACCTTTAACCTTAAAAAGGATTTAGTGCGTCTCTCATACCTGAACCCAAAATATAACCGTCAGTGTCTTCAGCCGCTTATTTAGAATCCTAATCCTAAACTTCAAACCTAAAACATAACCGTCAGTTTTGAACCCTACGCCTAAACCTTAAACTCAGAACATAACCGTCAGTTTTAACCCTAACTCTTAGAACCCTATTAGTTTCAAATACAATGTTTAAAGTCTAAACATTAACCGTAAACCTAGTTGACCTCGGACTTTTAACTTTAGGTTCCAGGTCTGCAGGGAACCGAGTCTTCCCAACCTATCCCCATACCCATCCTATCCCCAAAGTTCCTTGCCTTGGACCCTGTCCCGGGACCGTTACCCTTAATGTCTTCAACCTTACCCCTTTTCCAAAACCCTCACCTTACTCGGTGCCTATGTTTGACCTTAAAGCCAACAGGCATTTACTCTAATTTTACTTAGCTCAAAACACTTCAGCCTTTGCGTATAATGGCGTGACTTTAACTAGAAATGACCCCGAATCTTAACCCCCAGGCCCTGATTTTAATTTTAACCCTTAAGCGGGTATCTCGGCTCATGGAGGGTCTTTACAACAGCTTAGCTAAAAGCGGAGTCTTTAGCTCTTAAACCCTAAACAGGCGACACTGGTCGACCGTCATAATGGAGAAGGCTGAAAATGAGGCCTGAGTGGCTGGCCCGTGCACAACGCTGGTTCCGGGTCCTTCCCGGGACAGTGGATTATTTTACTTTACCCTAACCCTAACCCTAACCGTCTTCTGTACACTTTACTCTAACTGCCCCCCCGTGCCCTAACCTTAACCATCCGGCCTGGGGGTCACAGTACACCGAGGGGGAGTCGGGCCCCACGCCCTGGGCCAGGCCCCGAACCCGGGGACCCATCGGCCCGGGCCTGGGACACCCGCAAACCCTAGGGACTTTGGCGAGCTCGGGCCCGGTGTGCGCCCACGACCCGCCGGGCACCCCACGCCCAGGCCACCTAGACAGCCTGTCCCAGGCTCACGACCAGAGTCAACGCCGACCCTCCCCGACCCTCTAGCCCCCGGGGCTGGGGAGTTGCCCAGGAGCAGCCCCGCGGACATTCGGGCCGCTTACGCCCGCCCGGAACGACCCACCTCCGGGGCACCCAGACCCTCTAACCCACCTCCGCCCGACGCTTCCGATGGGCCCTGCCCCGACCCTCTAGCCCTAACGCCCGCGGAGATATGCCCGATCAGCCCCGAAACTTTGGCCGGCTCTCACCCGGCCCCCTAGCGACCCACACCCGGGGGACCAAGCCAGGGTCGTACGGCTCGTCCGGCCCGATCCGACGAGCCCTCCCCCAGCCCCCTAACCCTAACCCCCGGGGAGATACGCCCGATAAGGCCCGGGAGCCCCGACACCGGGTCCTTTCACGCCCCCTACCGGCCGGCCGAAGCCCCCCACAACCGGGAACCCTAGGATAGCCTCGTAGGGCTCGCCCACACGAATCCAACGAGCCCTCCCCCAGCTTCCTAGCCCCAAGGGCCGGGGAGATATGGTGGCTGGATGGTGGGTCTTAGCCTGTGTGGACTTTGGAAATTTACCACTTGACTTGTATACATGCTGGCTGAACCCACCTGGAGGAATTCGACTCTCCCCGGCCCAAGGCACCCCCAGGTCGGCCACACTACCCACCAACACCCGCTGGGGCTCCGGGCTCATGGGACTTTGACCATTTTAGGGTTATACAGTCTTAGGGCTCCCGGGCAGACACCGGCTGGCGCTCTGGGACTCTGCCCGGCCCCAGGCACCCCTAAGTCGGCCACACTACCCACCAACACCCGCTCATGGGACTTTGAACATTTTAGGGTCATACTGTCTTAGGGCTACCCGTCTTAGGGTTATACAGGCTTAGGGCTCCCGGGCTGCGCTCTGGGACTCTGCCCGGCCCCAGGCACCCCTAAGTCGGCCACACTACCCACCAACACCTGCTCATGGGACTTTGAACATTTTAGGGTCATACTGTCTTAGGGCTTCCCGTCTTAGGGTTATACAGGCTTAGGGCTCCCGGGCTGCGCTCTGGGACTCTGCCCGGCCCCAGGCACCCCTAAGTCGGCCACACTACCCACCAACACCCGCTGGGGCTCCGGGCTCATGGGACTTTGACATCTTAGGGTCACACAGTCTTAGGGCTCACAGGGTTATGGTTAGGCTGGGGCTAGGGGACTCTCTCCGGACCCAGCCCCGCCAACCCTACACACCCTTCCCGGCGGCCCCGGGACCTATCCAACAAGCCCTCCCCCAGCTTCCTAGCCCCAAGGGCCGGGGAGATATTCACCGAAATGCCCGGACGTTTCACCGGCTCTCACCCCGCCTCCGAGTGTCCCAGCCCCGGGAAACCTACTTAGCCTTCCCCGGGGCCCCGGGCCCTATCCAACGAGCCCTCCCCCAGCTTCTTAGCCCCAAGGGCCGGGGAGATGCACACAGAAATGCCCGGGGGACATTCCCCGGCGCCTACCGGGGCCCCCTCGCGACCCAGCCCCGGGAAACCGAATCAGCCTTCCCCGGGGCCCCGGGACCTATCCAACGAGCCCTCCCCCAGCTTCCTAGCCCCAAGGGCTGGGGAGATACACCCAGAAATGCCCGGGGGACATTCCCCGGCGCCTACCGGGGCCCCCTAGCGACCCAGCCCCGCCAATCCTACACAGCCTTCCCGGTGGGCCCGGGAGCTATCCAACGAGCCCTCCCCCAGCTTCCTAGCCCCAAGGGCCGGGGAGATATTCACCAAAATGCCCCGGGATTTCATGCGGCTCTAACCCCGCCCCCGAGCGACCCAGCCCCGGGAAACCACCACAGCCCTCTCGGGCTCGACTGCCCGAATCCAACGAGCCCTCCCCCAGCTTCCTACCCCCAAAGGCCGGGGAGATATTCACCCGGGAGCCCCGGGGGGGGAACAGCGCCACCCACTGCCCGGCCTGCAGTGCTCCCTCCCTGGGCCCCAGAACCGCCAAACTCCGGGGATCGAAGCCCCAGGTACCCAGCGCCCCATCCGAACCGGGGCACCGCCACTTAAGCCCCCCTACACGGACTCAGCCCTTAATCCCGACCCGCTGAGTAACCCTAACCCTAACCCCTAACCCTAACCCTAACCCATTTATTCTATCCCAACTCCTATATCCAACCCCTAAACTTAACCCTAACCCCTTATTCCAACCCTATTATAAGCCCTAACCCTAAATCCCCTCCCCTTCCCCTGACTTTCATAACCCTTATCCCACCCCCACTCTCGACCCCAACCGATTACCTTTAGGGTGACCATTGATTACAATGGATCATCCTAACTATGTTTGACCCTAGACCCCCAATATACTGGCTCTCTTCCTCTGATCCTTCCAACCCTAACCTTGGTTTCTTTTACATTTTAAAATTTTACTCACCCTAATTTGGCTCTCTTTTGAAATAAAATATTTTTTAGATAACATTTTTTTAGGACAGGACCAACAGGGGTGGAAAATGATGCCAGAGCAACATAAGCCCAAATTAAGGGAAACATTTAATTCTTAACTTTAATCCTAACCCTAACCCTGACCCTAACCCTAACCCTAGGGAGATTTAATAAAAACCTGACTAAAACTTATTTTAAATTCATACAAACAACACACCATACAGACATTGTGGACAGCTCAGTAAATACAGGAAATTTTCCTATAGGCATGAGTAGACAAGTGAACAAACTTACACAGTTTATAAAACCAGCTGTACCACAACAGAACACTATGGATAAAATCAAGCAAAACACATTGAATTGGATGAAAAATAACATGCAAATCCTACTGGAACATTATACACAAATCACTATAGATCTCATGGAACACATACATGCATTTAGTGAACTAGAGTGGACGGTAGCGGTGAAATGGGCCAGAGCCAGATATAAACAGAAACTTAAAGACAGCACGCTAACGACCTGTAAGGAGATTATCCTTAAAAAACAGGCCATGTTTTTGAATGACTCTGGTCCATTATCATATGCTGCCGTCCTCAAACAGACTAACCCTAGGCAAGATTCGATGCATAATTTTGAACCAAAAGATAATACAATGATTGAAAAATCTCATGTCACACAATCTAGAAACTTACTGGATCAAGTTCCTCTGAGGGCACAACCTGGGAACAGCAACAAGAGAAAGGTCATTATCCAGGCACAGGTACACCACAGAGAAGTGAGTCCTGTAGGAATAAAACAAAGTGCAGACAATAAAATTCAGAATAACGACATAACACATGTTTCTTCTTTTATTCCGATAGAGTCCATGTCGGAGGAGAGAGGGGCTGACTCGGCTGTAAGCGCCAATGACCGGAGTGGGATGAGGATGACTGGTCTAGGAAAAGAGAAATCTCTTACTAATACCCAATCTGAACCCAACTCTCCGAAGTGACGAATGGCGCTGCAGCTGGAGTGGTCGTCTTCTGACTCCTCCGACGTGGACATGATAGATGAAATCCAATTACCGGTAAGACCAACTAGACATATAAACACAGAAAGAAAAGGGGTGGATTGGCACATTAAAATACATAAACTAATAGTTTTTATTGGGGATTCAAATCTTTCTCGGATCCCTAAAATTCAAAACCATAGTATACAGGTGGATAGCTTCCCAGGAGCTAACTTTTTACACATTTCTAAAATTCTACAAAAACTTCCACCACATCCACATATTCAGAAAGTTGTCTTGTCAGTTGGAATTAACAATAGAACGCAACACCCATATAAAACAGCAATAAAACAACTACAAGCCCTTTGGAGGACAGCTCGGGAGACCTTCCCTAACGCAACCATTTATACACCTATCATTCAATTTGCAGATGTGTTGTGTCCACAGGAGCAGCAAAATTTGGAGTTGGTTAATAGGTACATTGAGTCTCATGGGAGCCCACTCTTGGAGCTGAATAAACTCCTATTTCAGGTAGAGAAAGATGGGATCCACTGGACAGCAGGTACGGCACAACGCATGTTTGATAACTGGTGTGATCAATTAAACTATTAAGGAAGGAGACGTGTACCTTAGATCAACACTCCAATATTTTTAATTTGTCTAAAACTTTTTATCTATCCCAAGCGGAAATAAGCCTATTGCAGAAGGGCCTTACGTTTATTCCCACACCGAATGGGACGGACCTTGGGGTTCTCGATGGGGACATCCGCGCGTTTAACAGAAAATTAAAAATTCTTGATCATTTTAATTATGAAACAAACACAGTGACAATTCCGTTTACAAGCAGATCTAATTGGGAACCGACCTTAGAATCTTGCAGCAAGCCGATCATAAACCTTATTAATAGAAATTACAGAAGTTCTAACACAAACATACAAACAGTTCATATCAATAATCTATCTCCAGAAGAAAGAAGTGCTATAGGGTCTTTAAAATCTAATAAAGACATTATTATTAAACCAGCGGACAAGGGTTCGGGTATAGTAATAATGGATAAGGCACAGTACATATACGAGGCCAAAAGACAATTGGCCAATAGGGACCATTATATACCACTAAACCACTCTTTACAGATCGAAACCAAACGGAGAATACTTTCCATTTTAGACAATATGCACTCGGATAAAATTATCACGGCTAAACAAAAACAATATTTGATGGGTCCGGATTACCCTAGATCGAGATTATTTTATTTATTGCCCAAGATTCATGCCCCGATGAACGCGTGGACTGTGCCTGGAGAGATCCCGAGGGGGCGTCCTATAGTCTCGGATTGTGGGAGTGAATCATATCACATAGCACAATATCTTGATGCTTTTTTAAACCCGATCTCACAAAAACACAATAGCTATTTAAAAGATTCATATGATTTCATAGCAAAGTTACAAAATGTCACCATTTCAAAGACAGCTTTCTTTTTCACAATGGACATTAATAGTTTATATACAAACATCTCAACAGAACTGGGCCTAAAGGCAGTGAAGAAAGCGTTTTTACAATTTCCGGATCCCATGAGACCAGAAAAATATCTCTTGGAGCTGTTAGAACTGAGCTTGACTCGTAATGACTTTGAGTTTGACTCAAAAGTGTTTTTGCAGATCCAAGGGACGGCGATGGGCAAGAAATTTGCACCAGCCTATGCAAACATATACATGGCCGACTGGGAATCAACGCTCCTGACAAAGTGCCCACTGATTCCGATAGTTTACTACAGGTATTTGGATGACGTGTTTGGAATCTGGCAGCACGGTAAGGAAAGTTTTGAACAATTTATAGAATTAGTTAATAATCATCATAAGAACATAACAGTAAAATATACTTTGGATCATCATACAATCACCTTCTTAGATATTACAATAATCCGGGATAAACCTCTGGAAGACTCTAGTACTCTAAAAACAAAAATACACTTTAAAAACACGGATACACACTCTTCTGTACAAATCGAGTTTCCACCCAAAACACACCTTTAAGGGTATTATTAAATCACAGTTGATTAGATTTTATCGTATTTGTACAGAGGAGAGTGATTTCCAGGAGGCCACTTCAACTTTGTTTCAGGCCCTCAGAAAAAGAGGCTATACCAAGAGGTTTCTTAGAACAATAAAAGCGGCAACACTCAGACATGTCACAACTCATTCCGTAGTTGCCGTGCGGCCGGACTCCACACACGTCATCCCTTTAATCACCACATACTCTCATAACAATCTACACATAAACAGTAAAATCAAAACTAATTTTAGACTAGCACAAACAGAGATACAGGGATTACAAACCTTTAGGATCATCTCAGCGTTTCGTAGAAACCAGAATCTTAAGGATATCTTGTGCAGCTCCAGATTCACTTCTACAGTCCGAAGACAAATGTCCACTTGGGATCGCTATTTTTATTCCACATCACATATTGCAGGTGTCAGAATAAATGGAGGTCTTAATCTAGACACAGATAACATTGTTTACAAAATCACATGCATACAATGTGACATGAATTACGTGGGGGAGACAAAGAACTCCCTTAAGACTAGGTTAAAACAACACATTTATAGTATTTTAAACAACACCAAAGACACACTTTTGATAAAACATTTTAAATACCACGGTACGGAGCAACTGAGGATCTCAGGGTTGGAATCAAATCCTCTATGGACAGCTGGACAGAGGAAAAGGAAAGAGAGAGAATGGATCAAAAAACTTAAAGCATGGGCTCCTAGGGGTCTCAATGAACGGTATATAAATGATGATAATGTCGGTAGGTAATAATATTAGTATTTATTTATTTAAGTATTTATTGTTAAAGTTTTTAATATATAGGGAGACTCATTCTTTAGGGATGAATTTAAGAATGAAAAAGAAAAAAAAATTTATTATTTTTTTATTTTATTTATTTATTTATTTTATTTATTTATTTTTTTTAACTTGATGGAATTTGACTACAATACTATAAAAGCTTTATTTTAAGAAAATCGGTGTATTACAAATGGAACCTAGAGACCCCCCCCCCCTTTTTTTTTTTTTTTTTTTTGTTGTGTGTGTGTATTGCAGTGAATTAATTAATATGAGCACTTTAGTACTTAGTACTCTTATTCTTTTTCTCTTTGCACTTATTTTTAAGCACTTATTTTAAGCACTTATCTCGGGCTCCTAAAGTAAAACACAGACATTATCTTTTTCTTAACTAATTTGTAGTTGGACTCCCTCCCGAAAACTGAGGTTTCTCTTTTTTTTTTTGCCTAATCTTGACATTAGAGATCTTAACATTGTTTTAATGCTAGACATAATTACCTGATCCCTAACCCTACCCCCGACCCTAACCTTAACCCTAACCTTAACCCATTTATTCTATCCCAACTCCTATATCCAACCCCTAAACTTAACCCTAACCCCTTATTCCAACCCTATTATAAGCCCTAACCCTAAATCCCCTCCCCTTCCCCTGACTTTCATAACCCTTATCCCACCCCCACTCTCGACCCCAACCGATTACCTTTAGGGTGACCATTGATTACAATGGATCATCCTAACTATGTTTGACCCTAGACCCCCCAATATACTGGCTCTCTTCCTCTGATCCTTCCAACCCTAACCTTTGTTTCTTTTACGTTTTAAATTTTTACTTACCCTAACTTGGCTCTCTTTTGAAATAAAATATTTTTTAGATAACATTTTTTTAGGACAGGACCAACAGGGGTGGAAAATGATGCCAGAGCAACATAAGCCCAAATTAAGGGAAACATTTAATTCTTAACCCTAACCCTAACCCTAGATATTTAAACATAAATTTTCAATACCCTAACCCTAACCCCTAACCCCTAACCCTAACCCTAACCCTAGCCTTCCCCGGGGCCCCGGGACCTATCCAACGAGCCCTCCCCCAGCTTCCTAGCCCCAAGGGCCGGGGAGATACACCCAGAAATGCCCGGGGGACATTCCCCGGCGCCTACTGGGGCCCCCTCGCGACCCAGCCCGGCCAACCCTACACAGCCTTCCTGGTGGCCCCGGGTCCTATCCAACGAGTCCTCCCCCAGCTTCCTAGCCCCAAGGGCCGGGGAGATACACCCAGAAATGCCCCGGACATTTCTCCGGCTCTCACCCCGCCTCCGAGTGACCCAGCCCCGGGAAACTGACTCAGCCTGCCCCGGGACCTATCCAACGAGCCCTCCCCCAGCTTCCTAGCCCCAAGGGCCGGGGAGATACACCCAGAAATGCCCCTGTCCTTTCTCCGGCTCTCACCCCACCGCCGAGTGACCCAGCCCCGGGAAACCGACTCAGCCTTCCCCGGGGCCCCGGGGCCTATCCAACGAGCCCTGCCCCAGCTTCCTAGCCCCAAGGGCCGGGGAGATACACCCAGAAATGCCCGGGGGACATTCCCCGGCGCCTACCGGGGCCCCCTAGCGACCCAGCCCCGCCAACCCTACACAGCCTTCCCGGTGGGCCCGGGACCTATCCAACGAGCCCTCCCCCAGCTTCCTAGCCCCAAGGGCCGGGGAGATATTCACCAAAATGCCCCGGGACTTCATGCGGCTCTCACCCCGCTCCCGAGCGACCCAGCCCCGGGAAACCCCCACAGCCCTCTCGGGCTCGACTGCCCGAATCCAACGAGCCCTCCCCCAGCTTCCTAGCCCCAAAGGCCGGGGAGATATTCACCCGGGAGCCCCGGGGGGGAACAGCGCCACCCACTGCCCGGCCTGCAGTGCTCCCTCCCGGGGCCCCAGAACCGCCACACTCCGGGGATCGAAGCCCCAGGTACCCAGCGCCCCATTCGAACCGGGGCACCGCCACTTAAGCCCCCCTACACGGACTAAGCCCTTAATCCCGACCCGCTGAGTAGCTGGACCCCTGGGATAACTCCGAGATTTCGCCGACCCCTGGGATAACTCCGAAATTTCACCGACCCTTGGGAAACCCAGGGACTTAGAAAATTTTTCACTCAGACCCCTGGGAAACCCAGGGACTTAGAAATATTTTAACAAACCCCTCATATAACCAATTCCTATGGGGACCCCTGGTATAACTGGGGACTTAGAAGAATTTCTGAAAACCCTTTTGAAAAAACGACTAAGTCCCCAGTTATCCCAGGGGTTTGGTTCTCCAGGACCAGACCGGTTGTGCTTCATCAATGTCCCCGGGCTTAAGTGGCGGTGCCCGGGGAGGGATGGGGCGCCGGGTCCTGCCTGGAGCTCAGCTTCAGGCTGAAGCCTCCTGGAGGAATGGGACTTTTACCCGGCCAGGGGCACTCTCATCGGGCACGCTCTGCATTCTTCCATGACCAAAGTCCTTGTGTTTTTCTGACAGGGCAAATCCTCCTGGAGGAATGGGACTTTTAACCAGCCAGGGTCACCCTTCCCGGCCACACTCTGTATTCCTCCATGACCAAAGTCCATGTGTTTTTAACACAGGCCGAATCCTCCTGGAGGAATGGGACTTTTACCCGGCCAGGGTCACCCTTCCCGGCCACACTCTGCAGTCCTCCATGACCAAAGTCCTTGTGTTTTTAACACAGGCCGAATCCTCCTGGAGGAATGGGACTTTTACCCGGCCAGGTGCACCCTTCCTGGCCACACTCTGTATTCCTCCATGACCAAAGTCCTTGGGTTTTTCTGACAGGCCAAATCCTCCTGGAGGAATGGGACTTTTACCCAGCCAGGGTCACCCTCCCCGGCCACACTCTGCATTCCTCCATGACCAAAGTCCTTGTGTTTTTCTGACAGGCCAAATCCTCCTGGAGGAATGGGACTTTTACCCAGCCAGGGTCACCCTTCCCGGCCACACTCTGTATTCCTCCATGACCAAAGTCCTTGTGTTTTTCTTACAGGCCAAATCCTCCTGGAGGAATGGGACTTTTACCCAGCCAGGGTCACCCTTCCCGGCCACACTCTGTATTCCTCCATGACCAAAGTCCTTGTGTTTTTCTGACAGGCCAAATCCTTCTGGAGGAATGGGACTTTTACCCGGCCAGGGTCACCCTTCCCGGCCACACTCTGTATTCCTCCATGACCAAAGTCCTTGTGTTTTTCTGACAGGCCAAATCCTCCTGGAGGAATGGGAATTTTACCCGGCCAGGGTCACCCTTCCCGGCCACACTCTGTATTCCTCCATGACCAAAGTCCTTGTGTTTTTAACACAGGCCAAATCCTTCTGGAGGAATGGGACTTTTACCCGGCCAAGGTCACCCTTCCCGGCCACACTCTGTATTCCTCCATGACCAAAGTCCTTGTGTTTTTAACACAGGCCAAATCCTCCTGGAGGAATGGGACTTTTACCCAGCCAGGGTCACCCTTCCCGGCCACACTCTGCATTCCTCCATGACCAAAGTCCTTGTGTTTTTAACACAGGCCGAATCCTTCTGGAGGAATGGGACTTTTACCCGGCCAGGGTCACCCTTCCTGGCCACACTCTGCATTCCTCCATGACCAAAGTCCTTGTGTTTTTAACACAGGCCGAATCCTTCTGGAGGAATGGGACTTTTACCCGGGCAGGGTCACCCTTCCTGGCCACACTCTGCATTCCTCCATGACCAAAGTCCTTGTGTTTTTAACACAGGCCGAATCCTTCTGGAGGAATGGGACTTTTACCCGGCCAGGGTCACCCTTCCTGGCCACACTCTGTATTCCTCCATGACCAAAGTCCTTGTGTTTTTAACACAGGCCGAATCCTCCTGGAGGAATGGGACTTTTACCCGGCCAGGTGCACCCTTCCTGGCCACACTCTGTATTCCTCCATGACCAAAGTCCTTGTGTTTTTCTGACAGGCCAAATCCTTCTGGAGGAATGGGACTTTTACCCAGCCAGGGTCACCCTTCCCGGCCACACTCTGCATTCATCCATGACCAAAGTCCTTGTGTTTTTAACACAGGCCGAATCCTCCTGGAGGAATGGGACTTTTACCCGGCCAGGTGCACCCTTCCTGGCCACACTCTGTATTCCTCCATGACCAAAGTCCTTGGGTTTTTAACACAGGCCGAATCCTCCTGGAGGAATGGGACTTTTACCCAGCCAGGGTCACCCTTCCCGGCCACACTCTGCATTCCTCCATGACCAAAGTCCTTGGGATTTTTTTTCATTATTATTATGGGACCCAGGTTCTCGATATTTCAATGGGAATGGACCCAGCATGTCAGTTAAATTCCCTTAAGGGTAAAAACCTCTGGTCTTTTCACCGAGGCCTCCGTGGAGCCCTTCCCCAGCTTTAGGACACTGAAGCCTGGGGAGATTAGCCATGGGACACTGAAGCCTGGGGAGATTAGCCATGGGGCTCCCCTAACCCCGACTCCGAGGAGTCCTTCCCCAGCTTTAGGACACTGAAGCCTGGGGAGATTAGCCATGGGGCTCCCCTAACCCCCACTCCGAGGAGTCCTTCCCCAGCTTTAGGACACCAAAAGCTGGGGAGATACTCCAGCTCACCCAGCTGGAGCTTAGCCTCTCAGCTCCCCTTTTCTCAACAATCTGACCACACCCTTCTGGACACCCTATGGCGCAGCGATACCTCCACACCGGGGGGAAGGCAGGAATCATGCCCGGGGAAGGAGCCTCGTGGGCTTTCTGGATCAGCCACCCCTGCGTAAATCGTGGGACTTTCAATATATATAACACTATGCACACACAGGCCGAATCCTCATGGAGGAATGGGACTTTTACCCGGCCAGGGGCACTCTCGTCGGGCACACTCTGCATTCCTCCATGACCAAAGTCCTTGGGATTTTTTTCATTATTATGATTTTCTTATCACAGGCCAAATCCTCATGGAGGAATGGGACTTTTACCCAGCCAGGGGCACCCTTCCCGGGCACACTCGGTCCCCCGACCCCGCCCGGGTCAAAGGTATTTGGACACCTCGGATCTTCCCCAAACTCGAGCAGGGGGCCCCCGGGGGCTGTGGCACACAGGGGCCGCGACCTCAGGCCTCTCCCAGGCCAGTTCCCTTCCTGGGGCACTCCCGAGCCCGGGACCACCGCAGCCCGACTCGCCGTGAGCCCCACACCCGGGAAAACATATCATAACCCCCGCAGGAGCATTTTTGTCATGGGCCCTCAGGGGCCTCGGCGCTCGATCGGGAACAGGTTCTCGATATAGCAATGGTAAAAGACCCAACATGTCAATGTTGGTCCCTAACGGGTAAAAAAATCACAACTTCCCCAAAGTTGGGAGTAGTGGCTCCAAACTCGGCAGGCAAACTCCCAGGGCCCGGGGGACTGGGGATCCCGAAGCCCGTGTCCGTAGCACCTTCCCCGGGCTAGTTCGGTCCAGGGGCCCCCTAGGGGCCCGGGACCGCCAGAGACCAACTCTGCATGAGCCCCATACCCGGGAAATGGTGTCACTTTCCCGGTAGCACGTACCCGCTGGTTAGGGTATCCTGACCCACCTTCGCATTAGTGCAAGTCAATTTTACCCAACATCTCCATATCGGGCCCTTTAATGCAAAGTTGCTCCTAGCGGCTCCAAACTCGGCAGGCAAACTCCCAGGGCGCGGGGGACCCGGGATCCCGAAGCCCGTGGCTCTAGCACCTTCCCCGGGCTAGTTCCGTCCAGGGGCCCCCGAGGGCCCAGGACCACCATAGCCCGACTCGGCGTGAGCCCTAGGCCCGGGAAATGGTATCGCTTTCCCGCTAGGAGCAACTTTGGGTCGAGGGCCCCCGGGGCCCCGAGAGTCCCGGAGGGTAAGCGGGGGTCCCCTGCGGTCCCATCCCCCGGGTCGGAGTCGAAATCGGGGGTACTTTTTATTCCGGGGCCCCAGGGGCTCCCTGGACCTAAGCCCCGGGGCTAGAGTGGCCATGGGAGGCCTGCTGTAGCACCTCGAGCCCGGGGGCCAAAGTCGCAGCCCACTAGCATGGGGAGAAGCCCGCAGGTACTGCCACCCCGTGGGGGAAAGCGTTACTGCAAGGCTGGCAATTTCGATGGAGAACCTGGGCGGCTAACCTGGGTCCGACGATGGACAAGCTGGTCTTTACGATGTTGGGCCCCATTGAAAATGAATGGGTGCCGGGCCCACCATAGCAAATGCGCTCATTTCAGAGCACTAACTAAAAAACCCCATTGACTTTTACCCAACTTCTCAATGCAAACCCCTAATCCCTTTTCCCTTAACCCTAACCCTAACCCTGACCCTAACTCTAACCCTAACCCCTTTTCCCTTAACCCTAGCCGCTAACCGCTAACCAAAACCCCAACCCTAACTGGCCCGTGCCTCATGCTTGCATTCTGACTAAAAAACTATCCATGAGCTTTAACATTTGGACTAATTTGGGGTGCATTTCCACTTTTCATGCAATTATATGAATAAAACACCAAAAAACTCTCTCACAAAATCCTCAAAGGTAAATGTATTATTGTTTTCCATGCATTCTCATGGATCAAAACACCGGACATTCTCTTTAAAAAAAAATTTTATCACTACTTTTCATACAATATTATATATAAAAACACCAAAAAAATATCCTTTAAAAATCTTCTTAAAAAGTGTGGTGGAAATTCTGAAACCAATATAAAGACAAGTAATCCATACACTGGGTAAGAGCAAAGTAACAAAGGTTTTATTTTAAACTTCTGCAGAAGGACCAGTCTCATACAGCAAACAGTTGCAGCATAGAGAAAGGTGATCTCTTTCTCTAGCTGACCTATTTTATACACAAACATCTCTGTTAACATAATCAACGCCCCGTACGTGAAGTTCCTACATTCAAACTCATGACTCTTTATCTGCCCCAGACTAGATGTCCATACCTTATCATTTATTCAGGGACAACTACAATCAGGTTGTTTCTATTCTGTTCTCGGCCTTGTCTCTAAGCTTCGACAAACAAGTTCAAACTTCTAACGTCTACGTTACACACTTACTACAAGGATCAGAATTAATACATAATTAAAATATGATTTTTCCATTAAAATTTCCCCCTTTTGTCATTCTATGACAACCTAAATATTTTAATTCTACAATTCAAAACAATACTAATAAGCTATGCATTAGGTAAATTTCATCAGATATTGTCTCGCCAACCTGGGTTTTTAACAACATCACCACTAGCACTCTAATGCACACAGAGGACACTACAGCTGTCTTTATGGGGACAGACCCCTGACACAAAAGCATAAAAAAAAATTTGCAACCTACGTAAATATACATGCTTGACATTTCTCTAAAGATTTATATTATGTCTTCTTCCATATCATGATCTAAACATTCAAAATGATAGTCACCGGAATTTTGAACTCTGTCAGAAGTCGGGTCGTCCCAGTCCGTTTTCCGTTTTATGTTGTCAGTCTGTCTTAACATTTAATAATTTACTGTGTTCAGAACTAGTCCCTGTATACATCTGCAAATACCTAACAAAATTATAATCCCAATTGGTAAAACACTATAAACCAGCCAATAACCCCAGCCTCCCCATAATTGCGTTAACCACGAGATCCAAGACTCTACTTGGGGAGGTGGTTGCAAAGCCTTCTTCATGCGGTTTATGATGTTGCTGATATTCTGATGATCGTCATTGAAAGGCATGAAAGGCCTTTACGGTGTCATTTTTTAGTATTAGTAACATGTATGCTAAACCATTTACCTTGTTTAGGGCTACAGCTGTTCCTCCGCCGAGGAAGAGTGACCAGCCTACATTTGCTCCTGGGCTAGTCCATGGGTTTCAAAAAGTGTAACCATGAAATTTAATAGGGACATCTCTTTTTCTTCTATTCTCTGACATCCGTGGCCCCCACGGATTTTCTGTGTGTACTGACACACTAGGAGTTACATATGCAGGATAACATGAGCCTGTCCAATTGAAATTTCTTAACAGGCAATGGGGAGCAATAGCTCCCTGGGGCATCAAAACATAGGTTATTGGAATAATTACACTCAGGGACTGCTGGGTTTGGCCTCCCTGTTTGTTTGTAGTATTCAGATATCTGTAAGATGGCCATGGTGGTTATCGGTATAATACAAGACGTGTTGTCTGCATTTGCTTCTGCTGCTGTGACATGATTTAGGGGCAGTGCTACCCAGCCCGAGGACATGACATGGCATACACAACACAAGAGGTTGTGTATGTCTGTTATATTATCAGCAATGTCTAATGATAGGGCACATTCCCAATTCCCCTGCACATCTATTGAGATTAGTGTTATGCCTTTTTTATCATGCTGACTCTTCTCTTTATTCTAGTTAAATGCATGTGGCTTGGGTTTGTTGAATAGACTTTACCATCGCCGTTTCTCTCCGAATTCTCAATAAGTAGGCACATCAGGGTAACCATAACTATTATTATTCTTTTTCGTCCCCTTACGAAGAGTGTACATAAAACGGATAAGTATCTTATAATATATTTACTCGAAACGCGTGTTATATCGTTAAGTTTTAATTGTTTTGCAGCACACCGCTTTTAGCCGGCATTAGCATCGCTAATTAGCATTAGCATCGCTAGCCCGGCTATCACGTTTGTTTGTTTGTTTCTAAAGTTTGTTTTCGCTTCCTCACACCGATTATTTTCCGTGTTTAGACACCATGTCGGTTGTGATTCTGCCTCTGAGTGCAGGTGAGGAGACATTAGAGCTGCACTCGGTGGATTTGGAGGTGGAGGCCGTGGAGAAGCTGATCCGTGAGCTACAGGTGAAGCTGGCCCGGTTACAGCAGCGGAAAGCCACGTTGGAATCGACGCAGACCGACACTCACCTGTCCCAGGTAAATTCTCGGCATGAGAATTCTCCTACAACCTCAACCCCGCGTGTTTCTCTGCCCAGGTCCAACACACCAAGGACGCATCCCGCCCAGTGTTCCTACACCCCGGCGCCGGGACATCACGGACCCTGGATACAGCAGCAGCGGAAGAAGCACGCCAAGCCCCGGGCGAGGACCTCTCCACCACCACCACCCGTCTTCGACATCTCGACCCAAAACCGCTTCGCTCCTCTCCGCGAGATGGCACACGACGTCCTGGTCATCGGAGACTCCATCGTTCGTCACGTGCGTGCTACCACGGCTAAAGGTAAGGTGCACACACGCTGTTTACCTGGTGCACGTGTTCTTGATGTTGCTGCACAGGTGCCTGCTGCCCTGAGGAGGAACATTGGAGCTGTGGTTCTTCATGCCGGCACGAACGACACCAGGCTGAGGCAGACGGAGATCCTAAAGAAGGACTTCAGGAGCCTGGTCGAGAAGGTCCGCAGCACATCACCCACGACAATGATCATCGTATCTGGACTGCTTCCCACATTTCAGCGAGGAATCGAGAAGTTCAGTAGATTATTTGCTTTTAATGAATGGTTACAATCTTGGTGTCAACAACAGAAATTACGCTTTGTTGATAACTGGAATGTTTTCTGGGAGCGTCCTAGGCTCTATCACACCGATGGCCTACACCCTAGCAGAGCTGGAGCAGCGGTCCTCTCTGACAACATCTCCAGAACACTACGAACCATCTGACTGGCGATAAGTCATACTGTAGATTCCAAACATATTAGCCACATCACAACTCACCGTAGTGATAGACGCACACACATAGCTTGTCCTATAGAAACTGTGTCTGTTCCCCGAATACTGAGAAAAAAGAATAAATTTGTTAAATTTGCCCGAAACAATCTGATAACCATAAAACCAGAAAAAGGCAAAATAAGTAGTCAAAATCCACCTCTAAAGTTTGGACTACTCAACATTAGATCCCTTGCGCCTAAAGCACTTATTGTTAATGAAATTATCTCAGATTATTGCCTTGACGAACTCTGTCTCACTGAAACCTGGCTTAAACCAAATGAATATTTTGGTCTGAATGAGTCTACTCCGTCAGGATATTTCTATAAGCACGAGCCCCGTCTAATTGGTCGCGGCGGTGGTGTCGCCACTATCTACAATGATGTACTCACTGTTACCCAGAAAATAAGGCCCAGGTTTAATTCATTTGAAGTGCTTATCATTAATGTTGCACTAAATGAAATACGTAATAAACCCTTGCTATATTTTACCTTGGCCACCGTGTACAGACCCCCGGGGCCATATGGCGATTTTCTTAAAGAATTTGGACATCTGCTATCAGACCTATTGGTTAACTCTGACAAAGTATTGATAGTAGGAGACTTTAACATTCATGTAGATGATGCTAACGACGCTTTAGCACTCACATTTATGGATTTACTAAATTCCTTTGGGGTTAAGCAAAATATAATTGGAGCAACTCACCGCTTTAATCATACGCTAGATTTAATTATATCCCATGGTATAGATGTCTCTAATATAGAGATCATACCTCAAAGTGATGATATCACAGATCATCACCTCCTGACATATACTCTACCCGTAGAACAGATTAGCTGTGTCTCCCCACGCTATCAATCTGTTAGAAATATGAATCCCACCACTAAAGACAGATTCACAAGTAATCTGCCGGATCTGTCCCAATTTCTTATTAGACCCCTAAATGCAGATGATCTAGATGAAGTGACTAGCAGCATGGGCACTATTTTTACCAGTACATTAGACACTGTTGCTCCCATCAGATTAAAAAAAGTCAGAGATAAAACATTGGCACCGTGGTACAACAGTCATACTCGCGCCCTAAAGAGAGCAACCCGTAACCTCGAGCGAAAATGGAGGAAAACTAAATTAGAAGTTTTTCGAATTGCGTATAAAGACAGTATGTGCAGCTATAGACAGGCTCTAAAAACTGCTAGGACCGAGCATCTTAGCCAACTGATAGCAAGAAACCAAAACAATCCCAGGTTCTTATTTAGTACAGTGGCTCGCTTAACAAAACCTAACATGCCCGCAGAGAGTATCCCATCACAGTTTAGAAGTGAAGACTTTATGGACTTCTTTAATGAAAAAATCAATAATATCAGGAAGAAAATAATGGAGGTTCAACCTCTAATAGTATCTCACGATCCAGTTCAGCCTATAGCTTCACATTTAGATTTTCACTGCTTTACAGGTATAGGACAGGAAGAGCTGTATAAACTCATCACCTCGGCTAAATCAACAACGTGCCTGTTAGACCCAATCCCAACCAGATTTTTAAAAGAAGTGATGCTTACGGTTGGAGAGCCACTCCTAAACATTATTAATTCTTCATTACATCTAGGTCACGTCCCTAAACCTTTCAAGTTAGCAGTTATTAAGCCGCTTCTTAAAAAATCTAATTTGGACGCGAATGAAATAAAAAATTACAGACCGATCTCAAACCTCCCGTTCATATCAAAAATACTAGAAAAAGTAGTATCAGCTCAAATTTGCACATTCTTGCAGGATAACAACATCCTTGAAGAATTTCAGTCAGGTTTCAGGCCCCATCATAGCACAGAAACTGCACTAGTTAAGATTACAAATGACTTGTTTTTAGCTTCAGACCAAGGCTGCATCTCATTGCTAGTCCTGCTCGATCTTAGTGCTGCATTCGACACTATAGATCATAATATTCTCATAGATCACTTACAAAATTATATAGGCATTCAGGGACAGGCACTAAAATGGTTTAGATCTTACCTGTCTGATCGCTACCATTTTGTAGATCTAAATGGAGAACCGTCTGGTATAATGCCAGTGAAATATGGGGTCCCACAAGGGTCAGTTTTAGGACCTCTGTTGTTCTCAATATACATGCTTCCCTTGGGTAACATCATTAGAAGACATGGGATTAGTTTCCATTGTTATGCTGATGATACCCAATTATATATCTCAACTAAACCAGACGAAATACCTAAGTTGTCTAGATTAACTGAGTGTGTCCAGGACATAAAAGATTGGATGACCAATAACTTTCTTTTACTAAATTCAGATAAGACAGAGATATTACTTATTGGCCCAAAAACCAGCACACAACAGCTTTCACAATTCAGCTTGCGCTTAGAAGGATGTACTGTTATTACCAGCTCAGCAGTAAAAGATCTGGGAGTAATATTAGACAGTAACTTGTCTTTTGAAAATCACATTTCAAATATCACAAAAACAGCCTTTTTCCATCTTCGAAATATTGCTAAACTTAGGAACATCTTATCCGTATCTGATGCAGAAAAACTAGTTCATGCATTCATGACCTCCAGACTGGACTATTGTAATGCATTACTAGGTGGTTGTCCTGCATCCTCAATAAACAAGCTTCAGTTAATCCAAAATGCAGCTGCCAGGGTTCTCACTAGATCCAGAAAATATGATCATATAACCCCAATATTATCATCCCTGCACTGGCTACCTGTTCAGTTTAGAATAAATTACAAAATAGTATTACTTACATACAAGGCCTTAAATGGTTTAGCTCCCACATACCTAACCAGTCTTCTGATACGCTACAATCCACCACGCGCCTTAAGATCACAAAGCTCCGGACTTCTGGTAGTTCCCAGAATTTCAAAATCTACAAAAGGGGGTAGGGCTTTTTCATATTTAGCTCCAAAACTTTGGAATAGCCTTCCAGACAGTGTTCGGGGAGCAGACACGGTTTCTCAGTTCAAAAGTAGACTCAAGACGCATCTTTTTAATCTGGCATACACATAACTCATCCCAGTACTCATACTCCAGTACACCTATACCGAATGGCAACTACGCTAATTCTCCCCATCTGTTCTGTATTTCTCTACCCATCCCGAGGCATCGGGAGATTTTGCCAGCTTCAGTAGACAAAGGCCGACCCTGCGAGGTTCCTGAGGCATCCAGAGAAGGACCAGCTCCAACTGGATTCAGCTTTATGATGGTTGGAGCTACACATGCTGCTCCTGTGCTTCCAGTGATCCAGACCTCATCTGCCCTCTGCACCTACTGACTCGTCCCTATGCTGAACTGGTCTTCATGACAATTTAAATAATTTCTGTCATATTGAATTTTCACCTGCACAACACACAAGATGTTATATCATTTCTATCTGTTATCGCCCAAATGAGGATGGGTTCCCTGTTGAGTCTGGTCCCTCTCAAGGTTTCTTCCTAATGCCATCTCAGGGAGTTTTTCCTTGCCACCGTCGTCGTCACCCTTGGCTTGCTCATCAGAGACATTTCATTCATTCATCTCATTATTATCTGCACATTTTTCTCACACATCCACACTTCCAATTATTTTCTTTTCTATAATTATTATTATTATTTGTTTTTATTTATTTATTTTCTATTATAATTTTATTTATTTATTTATTACTTTATATATAATTATTCTATATATATATATAAAATGTTTTTTTTTTTTTGTTAAATTTCTTAAATTTTTGTGAAGCTGCTTTGAGACAATGACCATTGTTAAAAGCGCTATATAAATAAAATTGAATTGAATTGAATTGAATTATTCCTAAAGTTACCCAAATTGCTTTGGGGTGTTTTCTCATTTGTAACCAAGGGTCCAGTCCAGCTAATTCAATGTCTGTAGTGTGAATAATCTCAGTCGCTAATATTCTCCGTCCTCTAAAACAGTCTTCTATCCTGTCAGTAGTTACAACACTTACTTTTAACTCATATAAAAGTAATTAGTCACCAATGTTACTCCGTGCTACTGCTACTTTGACACCTTACAATTTCTTCATGTGTTGTCCTCAAATGTAGTGTACTTATTGTTGTGATGAATTTGAGTGTAGAGTTGTGGTTCTGCGTTGTTTCTGTCACTCTAGTTGGTTCTTCTGACCCATGCACTTTGCGTGCAGGTGAGGGTCTGTTGGGGTTTACAGGAGAGGTTACTAGCACATCACTGTTCACCCTTGTTGACCTCTGTGTTGTTTTCTCTTAGGTTCTGGAACATGTTTGGGGTAGCTGGTGTGTACCCTCATCTCTGTTTCCACTACTTTGACTTCTTTTTGTGGTGTTAGGAGCACTGTCAGTGAGCCTGTATTAAAAATAAATCCTCAAAGAGTTTTGCACAATAACATAACATTTCATCTTCACAATGTCCTTTTACTTTTCGTGTGCTCTGGCTTCATCTTAATTCTTTATCTACAGTACAGTATGTTATTAGTAACACAAATGCTTATTCCCCCTTTTGACACATGGTCCTTAAACGTGTGTCAACTTAGCATAAAAAGAAATAGCTTTATAGGTAGACATGGCTTATGATTGGGGTCGTACCAAACCCCTTCTGTCAAAACACATCCCGCTTTTCTCCAGAGTGTTTCCTCTCCTGGAGTGACTGTAGGTCTGAAGCTCTTCAAGGTTAGCTGTGGGGGTGAGAGCATTAGACACACACACATGTTATGGTTATAGGAAAGGGGAAGCTTGGCCACGGCCTTCGCTGCTGCATCTGCTTTTCTGAAATAGAATAAAATTTGTTAGTTTGAGCATTACATTTACACTATTTAAATTTCATGTGCTATAACTATGACAAACTCCTGCTAACACCTATTTCTCTATCACAAAATATTGTTCCATCCACGTTCATTTTATATCCGGATTCTGTAGTGGCGCTTACTGTGGATCAATCCTAGTGGAACAAAGTTGTTTAACAGTGAAAGAAAGGAGTTAGAGGGTTAGAACTATACATCTTTCCACATTGATATTTATAATTTAGTATTGTACTTTAACCACTCTGTTGCAAATAAGTGTGATTCTTCTCTGTATAAAAGATACTGAAACTTCATGAACTAGAAATGTCAAATTACTGTAGCCCACTATATATATCTTTATTCTATACCTGCCTTCTCAGCTTCTTGTACTGGACATAAACACATGGGTGATGCTGCTGCTACAGGATCTGATTTGGCTGAGAAGTGAGATAAAGATCTCATTGTTTTTCTCTCTCTCTCTTTTCTTTTTCTGCAGCCAGTCTGAAATCATGCAACAATTCTTTTCATCAACAGTTTTTGTAAAAGGCCTTTTATAATTTGAAATGTCCAATATTAAAGTAGTTTATACTGCCAAATTTGATTCAATTAAAGATTGTTCTTGCTTCCGGAGTTCAGCTAAGTGCACTGTGGGCCAGTAGACCCTTCCCATGAGTGTATAGCTCACTGGGGCCTCGAGGATTATATAGATCAAAATAACTTTTCTGCAATAAAACACTTTTACTTTTTACATTTCTACTTTAGCGTCAATTTTCTTATTTGTTTTAGAATATTTTGGACTACTACTGTACTTGGATCCAAAGTTTTATCTTGTCCCAAAACAATTTGACCTAAGATATGACTTATGTGCGAATTGTAGCTTTTATATGGTTTGCTTTATGACCTTGTTCTGCTGGACAATAAGAAGTTGCTGATGTTTACCATGACAACAGCTTTAAAATAAAGAATTAAACACTGGAATTATTTCAGTTAAAGACTCGGGTAGATACAGTATGAAGTTTGTAGGGCCTAAATTTTACTTTGGGGTGATCACCGCCAGTTCACTTCCCTTAATTAAACCTACATCGTGCTTGCCATTTGCCCATACATTTTAGTGAGTAATTATAAACATAAATTCTTTTTAAAAAAGAAAAGAAAAAGTTCCGCATGCTGATAACTTAATTTTTTCTGCCTGGCCAGGTCTTGTGACTGTAGGTACTGTAATATATACAGTTCTTTTATACTTTAACACATTATTTTTCAGCATTGCATCAGCATTTGTTTCTCTGTGGCTGTAATGTAATGTCAGATAAGACGTTCATTCTCAATCACTCTCATTCATACCACATGTCACTCAAAGGCCCAATTTTTTTTTTCCTCATCCTTATTACTTTTATCCAATAACACATTAGGGGTGTCCTACTGTGATTAAGTGACATTACTGTGACACTTTACTGTGCTACATTTTCTCACACTCCTTATCTCTACATTAACTACACATCTGAGCTTATCTTTAAAAAAATGAGATATGTGACACATATCTAATATCATAATGTGTTTACTGGTATATATTTGTCTATCACCGTAGCATTTACTGAACTCACAGTTGAAGTGCAGAGCTTCCATTCATACACATACAACAGGGGCAACAGATCACATTTCACAAGAGTGAAATCCTCAGGCTCAATACTGGTTTAGTCTCAAGAGTTTTATACCTAATTTACATATGAAATCTTCACCCCAATAGATTTACTGGGCAGCAATAAGAGCAAAAAATCTAAATTTATCATGTACACCTGGAAAAAGCCACACGCTTGGCTTTATGAGGCTCTTTTCAGCTGCATGTCCTGAAGTGCCCACAGAGTTCAGGAATCTGCCACTCTGTTTCACTAAACTGTCAAATTCACACACTTTAATGACTGAATGACCTGCATGGAATGTAGCAAAATTAATTTTGTTTGTCATGGAGCTGCAATTCCATTGTTGGCATTTTACTGATATTGTATACTTCAAGATCATACGTAGCATGTGTGGATGTTTCTAAGATACAAACGTGAATTGAATCATTGAAAAAGATAGCAAGCTTTTCTTCATTGCGATCAGAGCAAGAAGTGTTAGTAGGAAAAATAATTATTTTTGACTCACCCTCTCCTTCGGGTCTGCTCCCCATGCCCCCGGCCTTTTTCTGTCAATTTCCACCCTGATCCTCACCTCTCCTAATCCATTCCTCTCCTCTGCTCCTTCTCGGACAGTCTCTAATCCAATGGTCTTCACTTCCGCATGCATAACAGACATTTGTTCTCCCACGTCCATGTCCTCCTCGTCCTCTTCCACGTCTCCTGTACTGTACATCCGCAGTTTGTCTTACCATCTGCAACACTGCCAGCTGTGCATCGTGACTCTGGTCTTCTCTCTTCTTGCTGCGCTTATCTTGTTCTTGTGATACCAGCTTTTCCGCGTGTATTGCATGTTGTTCAATGAGACTAACTTTTCCAGTGTCCCATCCAACGCATGTGTTTTTCACCTTCTGAGCGATGTCCTCCTGTAATCCATTTATGAAACTGTTCCTCAAATGTGCTTCATACGGTGAAATTGCTGCCACAGAAATGTCTGCAGGCCTCTCCAATCCGCTGTTTGCATCATGTACCTCAGTGAGACGGGTGAGATATTGTGACACGCTCTCTCCTGGTTGTTGTTTGCACATTGATATTTTAGTCATATCCATTTTTGCTGGGAACGCTTCTTTACACGCTGCTGTAAGGCACACCACAAAACCGTTAAATGCTTGGTTTTCTTCATGATCAGCCTGAGCTCGCCGTGCGAAAACATTGTCCGTTGGCCAGGAATACTTAATCTTTGCAAAGTCCGCACCTAGTTTTCTCCCCAAAAGTCGTCGCATTTCATAAGATGTCGGGCGAAACTCTGAGCAAAATCTGCTCATTTCATCACCGAATTCCTGTCCTCCCACCTCTCTCGGGTCTGGGAGTTGTCCATGTGCATTTTCGATGTCCTTTATTGTCCATGGTCGGTGAACAAGCATCGCTGTGCCATCCGCCCCTGTTACTTCCATCATTGGAGCAGTGATTACTTGATGAACACTTCCTGTAGCTCCTAAGAGTTCCTCTCTCTCGTCCTCGCTGTCATCAGGTGGTGGTTGTCGATCAGCCTTTTCTCTTTTCAGCTGAACCTTGGTTCGAGTATGTGACGAAATTGGAGACAGAGCCGTGCTTGCTGTGCTGGGGCCTTGGGCCTGCCGAGAAGTCTCTTGTCCATGTTGTCATACTGGATCTGCTGTAGGGGCTATCTGTCTAATAGCTCGGGGTCGCGGGGGGCAGCCGTCCAGGTCGGGATCTGAAACAGACTTAACACACTGAAAAGGATCAATGTTTTGTGCTTGCATTTTAGGTTGTATGCGTTTTTCTCTTCTGTTTTTGTGTTTTTCTCTAAGTTCTGCTTCTGCCTTCCACATATTAAATCCTACCCAATTAATGTTTACTTTGTTTTTCTTTTTGTTATTGTAATTATCTATCTACACATGATTCACACATCCACAACTCAAAAGCAATCTCAGTAATTAATAATTCTACATTTCTCTTTTTTTTTCTTTCTTTTTGTTTTCCCTGGATTTCCACATTTCTCAAACATAATTTAGATGTTATCTTTACCAAGGAACGCCACAAGCGTAACAATCTTTTTTTTTTTTTTTTTTTGCTGTTACCCATGATTTTTACTTGTCAATTTACACGTGCCACTAACTCACAGTGAGCTCTCACAGTCCCCTTGACTGCTACCGGTGCAGCAGTTTGCACTCTGCCATAAAGTCCTCTTGACTTTACCGGTGCACTTTACACTCTACCTTAATTTTCCTCAACAGTCCCCTTGACTGTTTTTCCCGTAAAGTCCTCTTGACTTTTACGTGTGCACCTTGCAACCCTGCACTCTGATTTGCTTTTACCTCCGGAGGTCCTCACACCGAGCACGTCTGCTGCGGGGCCAAGTTTTTCGGAAACGAGGCGAAACCAGTACCCTATCTCTCTCTTTTGTGCGCCTTTGCACTTTTTTGGGTACTTTTCACGAATCCCAGACTCGTGTGATAGATCCAAGTTTAAATCTATCCCAGCCAGTGTGAGAAAGTGCACTTAATACTCAATTACAACTTACTTTAACTTTAACAATTACAACTTACTTTAACAATTACAACTTAAAGACTTACAACTTAAAAAATTTCCTTACCACACTATTTTAGTTCTTTTAACTCCGGTGTTGAGGTGACATGGTGAACCCCCGGTCCTCTCACGCTCGATTGCTAATTAAGCGTTTGAGATGAAGTGAAAAGCCTTCAAGGCGTCAGCGCTTACGCCTCCCCGGGATTCTCCAATGCCCTCCTCAAACACGGAGAACTGCCGACAACGCCAAGTTGTGGTGGAAATTCTGAAACCAATATAAAGACAAGTAATCCATACACTGGGTAAGAGCAAAGTAACAAAGGTTTTATTTTAAACTTCTGCAGAAGGACCAGTCTCATACAGCAAACAGTTGCAGCATAGAGAAAGGTGATCTCTTTCTCTAGCTGACCTATTTTATACACAAACATCTCTGTTAACATAATCAACGCCCCGTACGTTAAGTTCCTACATTCAAACTCATGACTCTTTATCTGCCCCAGACTAGATGTCCATACCTTATCATTTATTCAGGGACAACTACAATCAGGTTGTTTCTATTCTGTTCTCGGCCTTGTCTCTAAGCTTCGACAAACAAGTTCAAACTTCTAACGTCTACGTTACACACTTACTACAAGGATCAGAATTAATACATAATTAAAATAAGATTTTTCCATTACAAAAGTTAAAAAAACAAAAATATACAAAATTTATAAAAAAGAATAAAAACTCCATAAAATTGAAAGAGTCCACAAATTTTATTCCAAAGTCTTTATTTTATTTCAACACAAAATCCACAAAGAAAATGTTTTTCAGAACAGTGATTAAGAGAGCTAATTTTCTGATTGGCCTGAAGCTTTACTTAGCTCACATTGGCCATTTCAAATTTAGTCCCGCCCCCAAGAGTACATAAGGGACAGTTGAAAGTGCAGGCATTTAGACTGCTTTCAACACACACACAAACACATACAGAGAGACAAAGCTTTTAAATCCAGTTATAATCTAAGCCTAATTGGTTTAAGACACTTTTTCTAATAGAATATAGAACAAGCCTGCCTGAAGAAGGTTCCAAGAGAACCGAAACGTTGCAACCGGCTTGTTCATTTGCATTTCTCAAAATTTATTCTTCAAAAACAATCTTTTTTCCTACTGACATCAAACAATTTAACAAACATGGCTCTGCTTGATAGAGATGGTTGGACTGTGGTGACACACAGACGCAGGCGTCCCACTCAGGCCCCAATCAGGCCTAGGCCCCATCCTGAGCACAGCACAACACGTCCTGCACAGAGAGAGAGATTTATCTCTTATGCAGACATTGTTAAACATGGCCGCCACATGAGGGCAGCACCGACCTACAATAAGGATACTTACCTTAATACTTACCAACGGTCCAGCAGACCACAATTTTTTGAACCCCAGACCCGTTCAGGGCCTGTCTCATTTAGATCCAGGCAAAATGCCTCCACCGAGACACCATGGCACAAAGCACAGTACCAGTCACGAGCTCGCCATCCAAACCTGCAAAAGAAAAACACAGAATCATATCAGAAACAGAATACAAAACCTGAACACTCAGAATTCATTAACATAACACTTACCTTGGTCAACATTATTAAATTGGTACACCACAAAAACAATGTTAATCAGGAACAGCCTCCAGGAATAAATTCTATTGAACAACACCTGGCAGATGTCATTAGACCGGCCTTATCTAATTCCACAACACAAGCACTCATTGAGGGTAATGCTAAAAATTGGGCCTTCACCACCATGCTGATCCTCAAAAATCATTACCAAGATGCACTGGAGGATGAATTGGCTAAGCTGCAGGAATTTACCTGCCATGACTGGAAAAATTGTTCTGACACTGCCATCCGGTGGGCCAAACGCCGCATGGGAAAGAGACTCAGGGACACAACAATACAGGAGGCTCACATGCTAGTAGAGACGAAATTGCTGACCTCTCTACCCACTACTAACTCCCATGAAACAGAGGAAGAACAAGAAACAGAGACACATAGTGTCCACCCTACTTCTCCGCCCCCAAAAAACACACTGGCCAAATATATTACAGTACAGGCCGATGTACACACTAAGGCCGATGATACAACTTTCCCTGATCTTTCCTCACAGCCAAAACTGACACCTACCAAAACTATAGCCACTATGACAGACCCATACACTGACTGGTCCCCCGATATATCCCCGATCAGACATGGAGACTCAGACAACAACCTGGATGGGACCCTCACTCTCACTGAGGATAAACAGAGCAACTCAATGAGCTCACAGAGGGTCACCCTGAGCCCCGATAAAGTTACAAGCCTCAAAACAGCGACACAGGGCCGTTTAAGTTTGGAATTAGGCTCACCTTCCGGAGTGCAAGGTGACTCCCACGATAATGTACCAAATAGACACATCATCACCAACAGAAAAATTGCTGATTGGAAACTTACGGTCCGAAAAAAACGACTTATTATCGGGGATTCCAACTTATCAAAGATTCCACCCTTTGTGATCCCTGACCTTCAGGTCGAAAGCTATCCTGAAGCCACATTTAGACACATTGAGGCCGTAATCAATAAAGTGCCGGTCTCTACGCAGGTGGAGCATGTCATCCTATCATTAGGCATTTATGGTAGAGCACAAAGTGCCAAAGACACTGCAATCAAACAAATGCAGGCAGCCTTAAGGGCGGCAAAAGGAAAATTCCCTCTGGCACGAATCTGGGTCCCAGAGTTGAATTTCTCAGGGATGCTACCAACTAAAGAGCGGGCACAACTAAACATTCTAAATTTACACATCATTTCCAACCTAAGACACATCCCGGCTCTATCCGAATCACAGTTTCAGACTGAAAGTGATAACCTACACTGGACAGTGGACACTGCCAAAAACGTACTTCGACACTGGCTTCCATATTTAAATTGAATCCATGTCAGACAGAAGGCCAGGAAAACACAAAGCCTACACAACACCCTGAAAAGAATAAGAAATTCATGCTTACCTGGTCAGACTTCTCTGGAAAACATGCCAAACCTGGAAACATACATCCTATAAGAGAGAAAAGAGAGGAATTTAATCTAGATACCAAGGACTACACACCCCCTAAGCCTCGATGAAAAGTCAATCCGATAGCGTCAGCAGCATAGATGGCCTGTGCACTCTAGGTTAGCGCGTTAACCCATTTCCTACTGAATCTCTGTCACCCTCTCTTCCCTCCTTAATTCTTACAATAACCCCAAAGCCCCTACCTTACCTTTTGCCCTAATCCCTACCTCCCTATCCCTGAAACTTAACCTCTCTTCCTCCATCCCTTAATCTCTCCAACCCTAAATTTTAACCCCTTTTCCCTTAACCCTAGCCGCTAACCGCTAACCAAAACCCCAACCCTAACCCTAACCGTTAGTTTTGAACTCTAAACGCAATTTCTTAAACCTAAACATAACCGTCAGTTTAAAATATAAGCTCTAGAACCCTAGGTCAGCATAACCATATTTTCCTGTAACCCTAGGTGTATCTGACCTTTAACCTTTCCACAGGCATGGTCACTTAACACTAATTCTACCCTATCTGGAGTAGGAGTGTTTGTGGATAAATTTTACCCCAGCCTAGCCCAAAACACGATCGTTAGCCTTGCATAATCTATCAGGCGCCATATCTGTCGATCGTTTGTATGGAGAGTGCTGGAGATGAGGCCTGAGTTGCAGGCCCGTGCACCACGTGAGTTCTGGGTTTATCCCAGGGCTACGTCTTTTTACCCTAACCTAACCGGCCAGTGCCACCCTCGGTCACCTTGTCTCCGGTCACCTCCACGGTTGATCTTAACCTGGTGGGCAGAGGTTAAAAAAGCCTTACTGTTAACCTCCTTTTATAAACCACATGTATAAAATAACATTAACTTTCTAAATAAGCTATCTATTTAAATGTAACTTAGACACCCACTCAGGCACCCTAGTAATTAGGGGCGGCAGTATCGAGGCTCATTACTGAGCATGTGCTGTTATGTTTGGACTGAAGGGCACGGGATTTCCGTTGCTTAGGACTGCTGAAAATGTAGGCTCGTAGGCGGCGGCATGATAAGAGATATGGGGGGAAGCTGTCGGAGGCGTAAGTGCATTGCCACACAAGGGGTCGTTGGGCATGCGTCTAGAGCACGATCTGGGATCTGCCAGTATCTAGATTAGGGGTCAAGGCACCCTCAAGGACCATAAGGAGGGCTGAGGCCTAAAACGACCCAGGATTTCATGCCACTCTCGGAGGTTTGGGCTACCCCGGGATGAAAGGCGCTCTTTAGCTTAGGCTCAGACTGCGTGTCCTGACTCTGGTTTATGCTGTCCTCGAGCAACCTTCTGTTGATCGCTGTCTGCCTCACGACGCCTTAAAATAGGTGTCTGCTGGTCCAATCTTGCCTCTTTCAGAGCGTTACAGCTCAAGCAAGAATTATAGAATATGCGTCGTAGGTTATTAGGCCCAAAAACCATTACAACATTTGATTTAATTAATTCAATAAATAGGTCAAACATCGCTCACTAGGACATGAGGGAGATTGCAACTGTGATCCACTCTTTAAAAAAATATTTGGACTGCAACTGTGGCCTAAATATTAATTTAGAGACGTTTACTAGATAATTTCATTTAAAATAGGAAATTCTTACATTAGAAGCGATAAAAAA